>APFE030017725.1:0-31851 GCA_000404065.3 Pinus taeda
ACCCAATTGAGCTAAATGTCAAGGATAGTGTACTATCAGTTGCATGTGTTTTCCTATAAAGGAAACTCATGCATGCAGTCAAGGTAAGGTTCCTTGAGGATTGCACAGTTCTGACAAGGTGTGAGATCAGTGTTCCACTAGGTTGAGAGTTTTCCACTGGGTAACAGGAGGATCACCTAGGAGAAACAGTGCAAGGAAATAGGAGCTTGGAGGGCAGAGAGAAAGGCTTGTGAGAAGCCAAGTTTGCCTGTGAGCATCCAGGAAGATTGTACTGAGAGTTGGCTAGCTGTGAGAGCTAAGGCTCTGTATAATTCTTATGTATTTCCACCTTGTATGATAATATAGATAAGGGGGTTTTTAGTTGAGGCTTTCCCCTGAGTATTTTCTATGTTTCATGTGCATTGATTCTTCTTCTTCTGGTTATATGTGTTCAACTTGATCTTGCTCAATCTTTAAGCTTCCGCAAAGCAAATTGATAGTAGAAGTAGGTTATAGTATTTTGCTTTCGTATATTGCATTATCGGGTTAATCTACAGTTAGATTTTCTACATGGTCTTAGTGCGAGATTTATAGAGAATTTGCAGAATTTCTACATGGTATTGGAGCTGAGTTTATCAGGGTTGTGAACAATATACAGAGAAGAGAATTCAAAGTTTGAAATTCGAGGTTGCAGGTGCAAATCAAATTCTTATCATACTTCAAGGTTGGTCAATGGCATTCTATGGCTTGAGAATCGAGTATGCCTTGGAAGGTAGCTCGAATTACATAGCATGGAAAGATCGCATGGAGGTTGTATTAGAAGACAATTGCTTGAAGGATTTCAGTGATCAAGAAATCCCAAAGCTAGGTTCAACTAATGCACAAGAGTTGGTTGAGTAGAAGAAGTGTGTGGCGAGGGTGAGATGGATCATCCTTGAGGGAGTTTGAGACCATATTGTCTCAAGTCTCCAGGGGATGGATACTCTATATTCAATGTGGAAGACATTAAAGGACCTCTACTAGAACAGTAGTGACCATAGGAAATTGGTGCTTAAGGATAAGCTTCGAAGAATCAAGATGGAGAACAATGATACTATTTCCACATATCTTAACAAGCTCACCACCTATAGACATGAGCTTGGAAGCGTGTGAATAACTATTGTCGATGGTGATATGGTGAACCTCGATCTCCTTGGCCTTCCAAAGAGCCGGAATAGTTACCAAGACTCTGTGAATGGAAGGGAGAAATTGTTGGATTGGGAACAACTATGGTCGAATCTCATGCAGGAGGAGATCAGGAGGAGCACACGAGATGGTTCTTCATCCAAGAATGATGATGAAGAAAATTCGGCCTTAGCAAGTAAGGCAAGGAAAGGGCAGGGGAAGGATTCCCATTCCAAATCGGATTCTTCTCATGGAGGGAAGAAGGGTGACAAGTCTAAAGTGAGATGCTTTAATTGTCACAAGATGGGACATTATGTGACTAATTGTCTATTGAAGAAGTCCAAGAAGGGATCCTCAGAAGGATTAGAAGGTGAGGCATTAGCCTCTCAGTTCGAAATGGACTTTACCCTCATCGCATGCATGGTGTCATCGATGATGGGTTGTGTTTGGTATCTTGACAGTGGAGCCTCATTCCACATGATCAGTGATAAAAGTTTATTCAATACCTTGGAGGAGAAAGACCTCAAGATGCACATAGAGATGGGTGATGAAGAAAGGTATAGTGTTTCAGGAGTGGACACGGTTGGGGAGCATGGAGCTCCTATCACCTTGACAGATGTGAAGTATGTGCCTGGACTGAAGAAGAACTTGGTATCGGTTGCGATGTTGGAGGACAAAGGCTATGATGTGTTTTTTAGTAAGGGAAAGGTTTCCTTAGACACATCACCACGAGACTAGTGAAACAGATTGGTTCACGAGTCAAGAACATGTATGCTCTTGAGTTTCAAGATGCATGCAAAGCCTTGAGGATCAAGGAAAATGTTAGAGACCTGGTGGTTGAGAGGGATAGTAAATTACCTCTCAAAATGCAGCCCCAGAAGAAGACTCAGACAATTGTGGAGGAGCCACGATTGGAGAAGTGGGTAGAGGGATCATATGCAGCCATACCTCTAGGTGTAAGGTGGGGTGATGTGAAGTGATAGTCCCAAGAAGGTTGAAATTGGGCAAGGTCTATTGAGGGTTTTTATCTCATGGATCGTACCTTGCTACGGGAGCCCAAAGTACATAGTAGTGGGAGAAATCAATGGGATTGATGCAGTCAACGATCAAAGTGGCAAAGGCTAGAGCAGTCAAATATTGAAGAGTGTAGAGAAGAATTGACAACAGTGCAGAAAGGAAGAGTCAACAGAAGCGCAAAGTTTTCTGTTGACAGAGGCAATAATAGTCAGAGACTTTGATGACAAATGCATCATACTGATTTTGGCTGGTTGTTTTTTTTTTTTTTTTTTTTTTTTTTTTTTGGAGTTGCTGGAGCAACAACACTAGAGGGAAGTGTTGCATGCATAACATTCCAAAGGTTCACGATCAAGATCGAGTTGAATTCCTTTCTTGTTGAGAGGGAGTATTGAAAATAGCAACAAGAAATGATAAAAACAGAATCCAGAATATTCCAATTTTAATTTGTCTTTGAATTAAAATTGTGAATTAAAATCGAATTTAGTCTCACCCAATGCTTGGAAATAATTAATTAATTCATTATGGATTAATTAGTTGGAGAAATTAAAGTTAGAAGTCTTTCTTAAGTCATGCAATAGTTATCCCTTAAATTAAGGAGATTATCCCTTAATTAAGGAGATAAGATTGAGTTATATTTGAGTTGTAATTAGTTAACTTAGTTTACTAAGTTAGGTCTAGTTAAATTAGTTCCAAACTATTTGAGGAACTAATTGTGAGTTATCAGTCAGTTGATGCATGCATGCACTCAACCAGTGTACTCTAGATAACTGAAGATTCCCTCATTAGAAACTCATACATGTCTATTTTGAGAAAGACCCAGTTGAGCTAAATGTCAAGGACAATGTACTATCAATTGCATGTGTTTTCCTATAAAGGAAACTCATGTATGCAGTCAAGGTAAGATTCCTTGAGGATTGCACAGTTATGATAGGGTGTGAGATCAGTGTGAGAGATCAGTGTTCCACTTGGTTGAGAGTTTTCCACTTGGTAACATGAGGATCACCCAGGAGAAACAGCGCAAGAAAATAGGAGCTTAGAGGGCAGAGAGGAAGGCTTGTGAGAACCCAAGTTTGCCTGTGAGCATCCAGGAGGATTGTACGTAGAGCTGGCTAGTTGTGAGAGCTAAGGCTTTGTATAATTCTAATGTATTTCCACCTTGTGTGATAATATAGATAGTGGGGTCTTTTTGCTGAGGCTTTCCCCTAAGTATTTTATGTGTTTCATGTGCATTGATTCTTCTTCTTCTAGTTATATGTGTTCAGCTTGATCTTGCTCAATATTTAAGCTTCTGCAAAACAAATTGATAGTAGAAGTAGGTTACAGTAGTTTGCTTTGGTATATTGCATTATCGGGTTAATCTACAGTCAAATTTTCTACATGGCCTTAGTGTGACATTTGTAGAGAATTTGCAGAATTTCTACAGGTATAACTCCAGGAATCTTATACATAAGACAATCAAAAATATTTTTCCTACACTAAAAGTAGAAAAACCCTATATATATCTCTCAAAGCAAGGTTAAGAAACCTTTTAAACCTAATTACTTAGTGTGATGAATAGAGCAAAGTATTCGAGTAAAAACATTAACCAATGAGAGCAAACATGAAGATGAAAAAAGAGATTATAATACAAGTAAATAATTTACATCCATAGCTTTGGGTTGTGAGGTAACTCCAATTCCTTTCTCCTTAGGTTTGTTTCTTTTTCAAGACTCTCTTGTGCCTAATTGTCTTCCTTGTGTGCAGTAATCCTCCTCTCAAATTTCCATAACAAGTTGGCCAAATGGAGATAAATGTGCAAAGCCATAACTCCTTTGCATGAGAAGAATAAACTCCATCTAAGATAAATCTATAGTCCAACACTTTGAGGCGTTTATCCAATATAATTTAGCAAAGGATGCAATGTAGCTAGTATCGTTTGACTATTAAGTAGTCTCTAAATAAGTTGGCAACTACTTTGAAATTAAGGTAACGAAAGCATAAACAAGCGTGACATGTGATCCATACATGAGAAATATAGGATACACAGATTTTTTTCCAAAAATATAAAACAATAAAATTAGGATATGTTTTTTTATAGACTAACAAATAAACATATAATTGGATAAACATAGTGTTGATGTTGCAATCAATACCCTCCAAAAATTTTCTTACACTTGAATTTTGGAGCCTATTTAGGTTCTTACGATCTATCATTTCATAGTCACTCCGTGATCGATTAATGATTTTCTAAGCACGCAAGTCTTCTTCTCAGATTCTAAGTGTGAAAGTCACTTGCTCACACATGCTTGGTCATTGATAAATGCATAAGCACACCTTTCTTATGCAAGCTTAGGCAGTCGACAGTCATAGTGCACTCTCCATTGATAACCCCTCTCACTTTATTTTCAATTGTACTTCTATTTCAGTGAGTTTTCTCAACTGTCACTTTTTGCGCACCTTTGCTTTCACAAGTGTCACTTTCACATTCAGAATTGTTGGTTTTGCTTGCTTTCACTTTAACAAGTGGCGTTTTCATGTTATCTTCTCTCTAGCATGTGCCTCTTTCAATTTCTTTAGCATTTTCAAGTGTCATTTTCAAATTTTCTTACTGTCGCAAGTGTTGCTTCTAGTTGTTCTCACTCTTGTGTGTGTTGCACTATTACACATCACTAGAGGTAGTTCTAGCGCACTCTTTTGCATTAGATCATCCCACATATCATAAGAATATGTTCTAGACACATTCGTATAGCTTAGCACACTTTTTGGTCGCAGTCGACCCTTGTGTCACAACTTATATTCTAAGTGTTGCAATGTGGCATTATAATTATCACACTTAGAAATAATTGTCGCTTTGTTGTCGTTTAAAGGTGCGATTGATGTTAATGAGTCGTGTGATTTTTCCTATCTTGTACCAATGGAATTTATGTGTGTGATACATGTTTGGGTCTCGTTTGGATGCATTTTCCTCTCTTACTCCATTGGTCCCACACTTAGCCATTTAAGAACTCTTCATGGTCCTACTACCCAGTGCAAGGGGTGAAGGCATTAGCCATCTTATCAAGCGATGAGCACAACCTATTATGAGCCCCATTAATGATACCTCTTCCTCCCAAAGTTGTGGACTGGGCCTCTCTTAAGTTCAACTCCTTTGGTTGCAAGATAAGAACCTTCAAATCATAGTCACCTAACCCTTCTTGCATGTATTGACTCACTGCACTGAGTTTTGATCACCTCTGCTATGCATAATGCATATAGAAATTCTAGTTGACAGCAAGGATTTCTTCTATCCCGTTGCAAAAGTAAATTGTGCAATGCAAAGGCCCTGTTACCCTCACAATGTAGTGAGAACACACCTAGGCAAAGTGACTTACCTTCTGCTGCCTACCTCAGTGAAATGCACAATATCCTCTCACAAACATCCCTTGTAGG
The DNA here is from genome assembly GCA_000404065.3 of Pinus taeda. Taxonomy (NCBI): domain Eukaryota; kingdom Viridiplantae; phylum Streptophyta; class Pinopsida; order Pinales; family Pinaceae; genus Pinus; species Pinus taeda. The sequence continues at coordinate 5,569 of APFE030017725.1, forward strand.
GTCAGACTACGCTAACATATGATGTAGTGCACAATTCTAGTAGATAGTGGGCCAATGTTGATGAAAATTGTGCTAGCCTCAAGCCTCCCACTCTCTCCCAGTGCATTGTGCAGTCTTAGTGCACAATGAGGCCTCCTATCAGTAACTGTCAAGTCAAACTACATTATCTTTACGTGCATATCCCATTCCTAATGAATATTCAACCACTTTTGAGATTATTTGTGCTAACATAGAGGCTGACCCTAAAGTCTAGCGCATGGCACAATAATGTCTTTCTCCTATTGTTGACTGTGCTCCCTCTTTGCACCCCAGACTTGTCTTGTCTTGCTTCCTTAGCCCATGGTGCAATCCCAAAGCATAGTAAGTCCTCCTCTCAGTCACTTTCAAGCCAAATTATGCTCTCAATGCCTCCTACTCCCTTGATCCTAGCACATGACACAAGTTTAGTCAACAAGCCCATCACCTTCGTCCCTTGTGCTTGCCAAGTGTGTTGGACGTTGAAGAGCCCCTCCTCATAGTGCATGGCGCAGTTTTAGTGAACAATGGTACTCTCCATGGCCATTGTTGAGTTCAACTATGCCATCCTCACCAAGCCCTTCCTTCTCAGTCCTTTCACAAGCCTATCACAAGTAGTTTCTTCCATTATCAATGTAGAGATAGGATAGATGAGTTCAATATATATTTTGCCTTTTCATGAGTGATATTCATTGTTAGGTGTAACTTCTCAACATGGCAAGGTGATGCTCAAGGAAGATAGTAAGGAGAATGAACAAGGAAGCACTTGCAAAGAAGAAGCATAAAGATGAACCATCGTGAAGACATGAAGCGGATCCTAGACCATGACAGAATGAAGACATTACTTGGTAGCTTTGAAGGTTCCAACATTGATCCAAGATCCTTTAGAGGGTGAATATGAAGAATAAAGTAGATCTTTCATGAAGATGAAGTATTGATTAGACCTATCATGAAGAATTTGAAGACAAAGTAGTAAAGAGAGCAACTTGGCATTGCCACATCATCATGAAGTTCCATATCATCACTACCAAGTTGTGCCTTGTACAAGTGTCATATGTGTCAATGTTTCCTGACACATCATCATATGGAATGTAATGATGTATTTTCAGGAAAATAACAAAATGTAAATGCGTGGAAGTCCATTAGTCACATGTGGAATATGAAAAGTCACATGTGGACAAAAGAATCTTATGGAAGTCCAAGAGCAAAATGTGGAATATGTAAAGTCACATGTGGACAAAAGAGTCAAATAGAAGTTCAAAGGTCATCTAGGAGTCCAAGAGTCATGAGGGTAGTTCAAGTGTCATGGGGATATGAAAGGTCATTCCTCTTGTTATAAAATCAACCTCATAACTCAAGCAAAAGGATTTTGGAGGCTTAGACTTTGGAGAAATAGCCTTGTCTTCTTCAGCTTGGCATAGGAGAGAAGATCATTCTTTTGGAGAAGCACAAAGTGACTTAATGTTCCATTGTTGGAGCTAGTGGATCACCATTGTAACGGTGTACTTGGTTCTTTCACTTAACATTCAGAAGCTCATTGAGGCAACACATTTTCATGTATGTATTGTGAATGTTGTAAGACTATTCTTTAGATGTTTGTGGTATAATTTATGTTCATGTGTACTAAGGAAGCCTTTGGCAAAATTCAATGATGTCTTAACAAAAGATATAATTTTTTCCAGACATAAAGCCTTTGGCCAAACTAGTAAGCCCGTATATTTATTACAATCTTCATTCCTGGCTCAACCTTGTATTGAATGGTGTTTTTACCTGTCGACTCAACTAAGTAGAGAAGGGAAAGGAGAAAACTTTAAACAAGCATATTAAATTCAATTATCTTTCAAATCCATTAAGCAAGGAAACATCCTCTCTTACAAATTAAATAAGTCAGGGTCCCTCTTCCACCTATGCTATGAATGTTCAATAAATGCTTCAAACGAATCTTTAAGAAAATTAAATAAGAGAAAGACTTCATGTGCAGAGAGGGGAAGCTAGGAACTTTGTTGGGGTACTGAACATGCATGTTTGCAGTTAAGTGATGCTTGTGTTTTCTTGAGGTGACTCCTTTAGGGTACTGAACAAGCTCATTGGAAACGGAGCAACATCGGAATATGCGCTAAACTCTGATTATCAAAAGCTTGGTATACTTACTATCATTTTCCCTATTGAAACATTTAAGGTATGACTTATAAACATGTTTGAAGTTGAGAAAGGAAAATAAGAGGCTGTATCTTTAACCGAGATAAGTATCAAAGCCGGGGTGATCTACATGGAAAATCAATACTTCTTGAAAGACTGAAACCTTGCACTAAAGGGTAAGACCTGAACAAAGAAGATGGAGTTCTACTAGTTTGATGCTAAATGTTGACATTATAGTCAACACCCTACAAAAATTTCCCCAAACTTGAATTTTGGAGCCTATTAAGGATCTTACGATCCAGTGTTCCATAGTCGCTTCGTGGTCGATTGATGTTTTGCTAAGCACTCAAGTCTTCTTCTCAGATTCTAAGTGTAAAGGTCACTTTCTCACACATGTTTGGTCCTTGATAAATGCATAAGCACACCTTTCTTAAGCAAGCCTAGATATTAGACAGTGAATACACACTCTCCATTGAAAATCCCTCTCACTTTATTTGCAATTGTACTTCTATTTCAAAGGGTTTTCTCAATTGTCACTTTTGTGCACCTTTGATTTCACAGGTGTCATTTTCACATTTGTGATTGTCATTTTTTCTTGCTTTCACTTTAACAAGTGCCATTTTCATGTTATCTTTGCTCTAGCACGTGTCGTTTTTAATTTCTTTAGCATTTGCAAGTGTCGCTTCTAGTTGTTTTCACTCTTGTGTGTGTCACACCTTTACACATCACTAGAGGTAGTTCTAGTGCAAAGTGACTTACCTTCTACTACCTACCTCAGCGAACTGCACAATCTCCTCTCACAAACAGTCCCTGTAGGGTCAAACTGCGCTAGCATAGGGTGCAAAGTGAATTTCTAGTAGATAGTGGGCCATTATTGAGAAAAACCGTGCTAGCCCCGGGCCTCCCCCTCTCTCTCAGCACACTGCATAGTCTTAGTGCACAATGAGGCCTCTTATAAGTCTGTGTTAAGTTAAAATACACTAGATTAGGGTGCAAATAACACTCCTAATGAACAATCAACCACTGTTGAACTCCTATTGTTGACTGTGGATCCTATTTGCGCCCAAGACTTGTCCTGTCCTACTTCCTCAACGCATGGCGTAGTCCCAGAGCACAATAAATTGGCCTCCTTTCATTCACTGTCAAGTCAAACTACGCTCTCATTGGCCCCTACTCCCTTAACCCTAGCACATGGTGTAGTTTTAGTCAACAAGTCCAACACCTTAACCTTGTGCTTGCTCGCTATGTTGGACCTTTAAGAGACCCTCCTTATAGCACATGGCATTATTCTAGTGAACAATGGTGGTCTCCTTAGCCACTGTTGAGGTCAACTACACCATCCTCATCAAGCCCTTCCCTCTCAGTTCTTTCACAGGCTTATCACAAGTAGCTTCTTCCATGGGCAAGGTAGAGATAGGATAGATGATTTCAATATTGATTTTTCCTTGTCCTGAGTGACCTTCGTTGGCAGGTGTACCTCCTCAACATGGCAAGGTGATGCTCAAGGAAGATAGTAAGGAGAATGAACAAGGAAGCCCTTGCAGAGAAGAAGCATAAAGATGAACTATCATGAATACATGAAGCAAATCCTAGACCATGATAGAATGAAAACATTACATGATATCTCTAAAGGTTAGAACACTAATCCAAGACCCTTTGGAGGGTGAAGATGAAGAACAAAGCAAATATTTCATGAAGATGAAGTAATGGTCATACCTATCATGAAGAAGTTGAAGAAAAAGCAGTAAAGAGAGAAACTTGGAATTTCCACATCATCTTGAAGTTCCATGTCATCATTGCCAATTTTTGGTTTGTAAAAGTGTCATCACAATGTCATATGTGTTAATGTGTCCTATCACAGCATCATGTGGAATGTAATGATGTGTTTCCAAGAAAATCACAAAATGTAAACGTGTGGAAGTCCAAGAGTCACATGTGGAATATGAAAAGTCACATGTGGACAAAAGAGTCTTATGGAAGTCCAAGAGTCACATGTGGACAAAAGAGTCAAATAGAAGTTCAAAGGTCATCTAGGAGTCCAGGAGTTATGAGGGGAGTTCAAGAGTCATGGGGATATGAAATGTCATTCCTCTTGTTATAAAAGAAACCTTATAACTCAAGCAAGAGGCTTTTGGAGGCTTGGAATTTAGAGATCGAGCCTTGGCTTCTTCAACTTGGCATAGGAAAGAAGATCATTCTTTTGGAGAAGCAAGAAGTGACTTAATGTTCCACTGTTGGAGCTAGTGGCTCACCATTGTAATTGTGTACTTGGATCTTTCATTTAATATTCAAAAGCTCATTGAGCCAATACAGTTTCATGCATGTATCGTGAATGTTGTAAGACTATTTTTTAGATGTTTGTGGTATATGTTATGTTCATGTGTACTAAGGAAATTGAACTACTTGATTGGCTTTGGTGCTTATCTTATTGAATGTGTGTTGTATTTGTTTTAATGATCGTTGTGCCTATGTGAACTATTCGCTAGATAACTAGCGAATCTTTCATTGCTCTCGTGTGCCTCTTTAGGAAAGTACTATTACTTTCCTTCTAGAGACTCACTCTTGTCTCCCCTCTTGTGAAGACCTTCTTTTACACATTACAATCGGCATTTTACAGTGTCAATTTGCTTGTTGATTTCAAAGTTTATGTGCTAATCTCTTATGTTTCTCATTGTAGCCAAGGAAAACCTTAAGTTATGGTGGTCGGGTCGATACTTTGGATGGGGCTCCTACTCCAAATGATGTGAGGTCTAATTGGGACTGCACATCGGGGAGACCCCCTATATATTGGCGATATCTAGCACCATTAACACATAGCTAATCACTTATCTGAATCTTTCAATAGTCAATATCTCAATATGGATACTTGAATATTTTTATTTATTTTTAGATCACTAGTTTTTTTTTGTCACTATTAACAAAGCATTATCCACACACTTTCAATATAAAAAAGGCAAGTTGCACATGTAGCTTCCACGAGCATTCGCAAAAGACTATCAAACTCATCAAACAAGTTTTCTAATGCTAAAATATCAAAAGACAAAAACCAATGTCTCAATTTAAATATTAATATGTTTTTAACATTAAGGCATCCTCTCATTGTTAAGAAAAATAATACAAGAAGGGAAAGTTGCATTTGCAACCTCCTAGAGCATTGGAAACATATTATCAAACTCAAAAAACAAGATAGTTGATGCTAAAACACCAAAATACAAAGACATACAATAAACTATGTCCAAAGTAATCAAAAGGCAAAGGATATAAATCTAAGAGCAAGCAACATAATGATAAACACTACGAGACAACAAGCCCAATATTAGGAGATGACTCCTCACAATTATTGGAGACAAGGTCTCCAAATGACCTTGATATAGAAAATGAAACATTAAAAAAGATGTCTATTAGACCAATCACAATAAACTTGTTACATTACTTATCAACCAAAGAGGGATCCTTTCATTGGAATAGGCCTTGCCAAACTAAAACCTAAGAAGGATTTTGGTCCATAAAGGATTGCTCTCATTATTGTTTTACAATTAAATGAAGAGTAAGAAAAATATATTACCAATACATGAAGTATTCATTTTCATAATACAACCATCAAGGTAACATCATCCATGGGTTGATCCCTTGCTGGGGTAATTAAACTAGCCACTTGTCATCCCCCTTTGTTCTCGAATCCTGTTATTTATGCAATGATAGATTTGTTGTCACTTTGTTGAAATTGAGCTCATAGAGACCAAAATGGTTTAAGTGTCTCCTAACTCATAGTGCAAGGAGGCCCATCTCAAAACACCAAGACAACTATAAATGTTCCATTTGTATATATATACTTTATTAATCACAAATTATAAGATTGCTTTTATATATATATATATATATTAGTTAGCTTAAGTGGTTGAACGCTTTGAGTTTCATGCAAGAGGTCTTGATGTCAATCCCCCAAGTTGGTTGCTTTTGTTGTGTGTCTTACTTGATTCCCCCATTGAGTCAAGGGTAGTAATCAACATCAACATATTTACTCTAGGCACCATCCTTGAGATTGTATATATCTTGGGTGGTTGCAAAAGGGACTAATGTCCTCCCCATCGAGGTTCAATTTTTTTTAAAGGAATGATTATTTTATATTAAATCAATTGGGTTGTGGGCCAACACCTTTACATTCAGAGTAAGGTCATTATCTATTGAGTTCCAAAATTTCAAAGCAAGACAACCTTTCCTACCCTACCATCTACCAGTTATGAATCTTACTGAACTTATTTTATAGAATCTCGAAAAGACTCTTAGATACATGATGTATTTACAGAACATAAATTAAAACACCTAGGTAGAGCTAACCATGGCCATTATTTCTTGCATCATAGTTGTTAGCATGTTCAGTATAGACAATTCTTGCCTGAGAGGGAGAAGCGTTAGTCCTACTTCACACCACAGGTCCCACATTCTCCTGTCAAGGCATCATTTCACCTAGTGGATCATCCACTACAAATAATTCTTTGAGAATTCCAATAGTTATTAATTCAACAATCGACACAATACTGTCTAGCTTAACACTCAAACTACCTACCATGACCTGAAACCGTTCTACCTTTGCCTCCAGCAACTCGAACTCCTGACTCACCAAGGAAAAATGCACTCTTACCTCAGTGACCACCAATTCACCTTGTTTGGAGATGAGAGAAGGGAGACAACCCATGCTCATGGCCAGTAGTGACGACAAGCGCGTCTCAACAACTACCTCCAGACTAGCTAAACACTCCATTGATTTGTAGATAACCTCTGAAATAATACAATACGTCGATGACTAGCTCATCATGATGATTCTCCATTTATAATTGCCTGTTCCATCAACTCTCTGCCCATCGAGTTCCTGAAAGCATTCAATGCCTGAATCCTGACTCTTCAATAACCAAACAATATAAGCCATAACTAGATCGTCGCTTCCATTGCAAATTTTGTGCGCATTTAATGACCCTCGAGCTACTGGACTGCAATCATGTTCATTTGTAACCCTGCCTGATAAAACATCGAAGGTCGTCCACCACCTGTCGAGGGGCATGGTATGCTTCACTTTGGAAATCCATTTTTCATCTCCACTAATGCCTCTCACCTTAGATGAGGGTCGTTGAAGTCTTAACATCGTAATTATTTGCTTATTATGACGATTAAATACCCTAACACATCTGGCTTCACAATAAACTAGACTCTATATTCGAGGGATTTGGATTATGAAAATCCAAAATTTATTAAGGACTATAATCATGGTATGCATTTTAATGTTGGAGCTCCTTTATCTTGCATGATCAAAACCTTGTTCTAGGTTGGCTACTAGATTTGCTAACGAGTCTGCCACGTGATTATATTGTCTCTTGATATGATAAAATTCCACACTTTCAAAATTCTGAATTTGTAGTTGATTATGAGTATCAACAGGGAGAGATCATGTTATGGTTTCTCTTTAATTTTGTGAATTTGTTGGATGACAATCATGGAATCACCAAAGACCACCAAAGGTCAAATTTACCTTGCTATTGATGTCTCCAAACCTTGCCATAATGCTAGGAATTCTGCTTCATTATTAATTGACCTTCCTAAACCCCAAGTAAATTGCATCTCTATTTCTTCATTGAGGTGAAGGATAACCCTTCCCGCTCCTACCTCCCCAACACTTAAGCTCAATTATTATAAGTAACATTTCGAGCATTTAATGAGTCTATTGTTGGAATGACCTTTAACCCTAGGTTGATAAAACCTTGAATGTTTATGAAATTTGATTTATCCTGGATACCATCTTCAAAATGAGAAAAAATGCCAAATAAACTTTCATAAAATATATTTTTTACACATATATATAAATTAATTAAATCTTAAATTATATATATATATACATACATATATTGGTTAGTCTTTAAAATTGAGTGTTAAATATTTATATTTGAATTAAGGTACAAAATTGATAAATGAACCCTAATTCATGAATTCCACAACTAATTTTTGTCCGGGTGGAGTGAGTTGGCTGGTTGACTCCATTGACATCCCCTCGTTTTGCGGACTTGTTAGTGTTGCACGGTTATAAGGGGCATCGTTTCGTTTTTCTTTCCCATTATTGATGGAGATTTACGCACGGCAGGAATTCTAGGCTCTCCAAGTTACACTATGGTCCACTGCAATAAGTTAATGTGGTGTTAGATAAAGACAGAAATAAGATTCCCTTTGTTTCTATGTAAAATTAAATAATTTCAAGAATAATTAGGTGTGAATTTTTAATTAGTGGACTAGTTGAGTGGGAGATGTGGTATCGGATAAATACCTAAAAAAATTAAGATAATAGGAAATTGCATGTGTTTTAATGATAAATCAAAGTTTAATTTTGAGAGCAACTAAATGTGTATCTTTAATCAATGGATTAGTTGAGTGTGAAAATTAGGTTGTATAATAATGTGATTATTATAATAATAATTTAATATATAGTTTTGTTAAAAGGGGTTTTTTAGATGGGTGAGAGTAAGTTATTCTAATTATTATAATTAAAGGTGGTTTTTTTTAAGTTTTTTTTTGGTGTGTAAGTGTATTATTTTAAGGGATTGTTGTTTGAAAAAATATCATGTTTATTAAGTTAAGTTGAGAAATTGTACATCATAATTACAATATGGTGTCTTGTTTCTTACTGAGTAATAAATATTAGATAAATGAGAATTTATATATGAAATGTACTATTAAATCCTTACAAGTTGATTTTAAGGTAGGTGACTAAAAACACAAGTTTTATTCTACCAAGCTAAGCAAGCAAGAAAGTAACTAAGGCTTTGGTAAATAACAGAAGAGAAGAATCTATAACTTGCTTTCTTTGATGGATTTCTTAATATCAAGTGGAGTAAGAAGAGTAGCACTAGATTTAAGAATCTTTTACATGAGATAATAAAAAAGGTCTTTCCTACTCCATAAGTAGCAGCACCTTGAGAATAACTTTCAAAGCAAGTTAAAAAACCTACTAGGCCTACTTGCTTATTTCAATAAGTAAAGAAATATATTCAAGTAAGAAACATTAAACTAATGCAAGCAATATAGTGGGGTGTGAAAAGGAGATCATATCATAAGTTATAAAATTTAGATCCATGCATCCATAAACTAAAGTGGCGAGACAACTCTAGATCCTTTCTCCTTAGGATTCTTTCTCTTAAAGGCTCTCTCATCTCCAACAATATTCCATGTGTTCAATAGTCCTCCTCTCCCTCCATAAGCAACATGGACAAGTGGGGACAAATGTAGAAATTGGACATTCATTTGCATGACAAAAAAAAATCTATCTAAGATCAATCTTCAATCCAATAGGTCTAAATCAAATCCATATATATCCAATCCAAAATCATAGATTATGTGGCAGAGATAGTTTTATGGGCTTATTATTCATTCTAGGGCTTTACACGAAGAATATGACCACTTTCTATAATAATCCCAAGATATCCATACTTTGGGCACACCAAAATAAATCAAAGTGGACTAAATCAACCATGGTGCACTCCTTGATCAAGTTTGACCAAATCAATAGGATGTGCATATATAGTAGCTTTATTATGGTGTCTTATGTTTAGATTCTGAGGGGAGATTTGTACAAATCAACAAAATCAAGGAAATTTGATGATATTTCCAAAATTTCAAGACAAATTAAGATTCTTTATGCAAAATAGACCATGTAATGATGCACTCTAGGGTCAGGATTCCTTAGCACATGCAACAGAGTCCCATAATAACATATACTCTGTATGAGGTCAATAGAGCCTTGCATGATTGAAATGCATGATATTCTCTATTCATCCAAATGAACTTTCAAGATTTGATGGATGAAGTCATCGTTGAAAAGAGGACAAAAAAACCCATGTAAACACATCAAAATGTAAGATAATAATCATTTCTTTCGTGAGTTGGGCATACCCATGCTCATGTGCAATTTAAGTAAATTACAATATAGAGGGGTTTGAGGCATAACAAAATAGGAAGGTCATGCTACAATACATTGGATCCTAATTGTGTTGGGGATAGTCTGGCCCCTGAGTTAATGCACAAATTTTACCGAACAAAACTCCACTATACACTGGTCTTTTTGACATCACTTGTAAAATAGGTGAAGTCTCACCCAAGGCACCTATGGGGACTGTAGGAACCAATCTTCTGCAGCGATGAAGGGAATCATAATTTGTGTGATAGATACCCTTTGCAACATTCTACAGGGTTCATTTCATGCTCATATGTTAATTCCAATTACATAAATCCACAATAGACATTACTGATCCGAATTTAAATAGGATACCACTGATCCGGATTTAAATAGGAACGCAATAAAATACAAAGATAACCATATACACAAAGATGCAGCGGAAATAATACTTCATTTCATTAATGGAAAATACTGAAATATGCTTACAACCAGAAATGGAAATAAACCAGCTAGGGCGATGGTAGCTTATCTCTGAGAAGAGATGTGTGGCTACATGCCTCTGAACTGTAAAGGCTACATTGTAGCGGACAATCTATCCTTTTACAAAATGTGACTTGTTACTTATAATATTTTTTCGTTACAATACCACGGGTCAATTCCATGGGTGAATGAATACCATGGGTGGATTTTACAATACCACGGGCGGATGCCATTTACAATACCATGGGTAAATTCCATGGGTCGACGAATAATATGGGTGGATGAGTACCATGGGTTGATGCTATTTTCCATTCGGATCAATTACCCATATCAAAATATTGACAAAATTAAAAAAAAAGGGATGCTATATTTTTATACATAGTGCAACACTAGACATTACCACCTTTGTTTCACTGAAAATGATTCAAGCCCATACTACCGTATATTCAACCAACACATCACACACACATAAATGGGGAAAAATAAACCTAATCTATCTTCCATTAATACCAAAAGAGAGTTGAGCATGCTGTTAAAACATCACCAATTCTCGCCCGATCGGGCTGGATGCCCTGGCAAGGAAGGCAATGATGAACCGACGGCGCAGAGATCAGGCGGCATCAGGTGGTGATCACGGCATTATGGCCATAGGCAAGTGGGGCGGCCGGCAGAGCAGAGGAGAGGGTCCGGCGATGGATGGAAGGGACGACAGTCTGGTGAAGACGTCCGATCATAATGACGCGGGCCTCGGGCCTTTCAAATGGCATGCAACAGGTTTTAATACTGTCATTCTAAGAAATTGGGAGAGTGTAGGGTGGCGAAGAGATAAACGCCGAGCGCAGAGAAATTCTCTTCAAAACAGGTGTTCAGGACGAGTTTGTGGTTCGAACAGACCCTGGAGGGAAGAGGGTGGTAGTTATCGCAGTGGGCGAAGGGAGATGGAGGCGGAAGGTAGAGGGAGCGTAAGGCGTTGGACACGTAGCAGTGGCCTCGAAGACCAAAGCAGGGTCGAAGAAGACCGAAAAGGAAAACGGAAGGTGGAAGAAGTAGTGCAGGAGAAAATACAGGTGTTCGCCATTTCGGAAGACGAGAGCGAGGAAATAGAGAAATACCAGGAGAATGACGAGTGGAGAGGACGGTGGAAATATCACCCTGCAGACGAATTTCATGATATAGGTGACAGAGACGGGAGAACAGTCGACAGGCAGAGGCAGGGGAGGCTCCCGCGAAAGAAGGGGTCGCAGAGGTAGAGGCGGCCGTCGGAGGAGAGATTTGGCGGAGGGGAGAAGCCGACGTGGTCGGCAATGCAGCCCCATTTCGGAGGAGGCGGCTGAGCCTGCGGGGGGTGAAGGGACGAGGCAGACCAGGCAAACAATCGGGAACAGAGTCAGAATTGCTGAGAAGGAGTATAGGGAGAAGACCAATCCCAAGATCAGGAGAATTATGGAACACTGGGAAGAAGAAGCCATTCAGGCTCAATCAGAAGAAGAGATGGAGGACTGGATTTCCCTCATGCCTGACCCTGGTCATACCAGAGGCAGAATGACCCTCTACAAGCAATCTCTTCACTTGTACTGGGTCATGAAAAGGCTCATGGCTAAAGCCTTGGAACAGGTTGCCACAGAGATGGCTGAGATGGTCCAGAGCATTCCGAATGTGAAAAAAGAGCTGAAGGATATTGTCATAATCCTGCTTCTGCAAGAGAAAAGACTGGAGGACCTGCAACAGCAGCTGGTGGCAAATGGAGCGCTGGTGAAGAAGGAGAAAGTCCAGCAAGATGAACCAGAGGAAAAATGATCTAAGGCATGTTTCAGTTTTGTTATAGGACTTGCTCTCTTTACTTTACTTTAGACATGCAGAAATATGATGTTTTTATATATCAGAAACAGTATTTAGGTAGGCATAGGGGTAAAGACAAAGACCAGTTTCAAACATGCTATTTTTTGGATGCTGTGAAGAACTATCAGTGGTCAATAAACCCGGTTTCCCTCCGGGGCGGGGTGAGATCACCATGAATGTGTATTATTTTTTTGTGTAAATAGAAATCGGAAATACCCAACTTACAAACAAAAAAAAAAAAACATCACCAATTCTACTTGTTTCGACTCACCAACCTAATTACCACAACATTACAACATTACACTATTTCCCACATAAGAAAATTAACTAACTCGATAAAGAACCAACATAAGAGAATAAAGTAATAGAATAGTGCAAACCAATAACATAAAATCAACCAACCAATCAATAACCAACAAAACATTACTTTTCAACATTTCAAACCATTACTTCTGAAAATTTAATGAGTGTTGTGATTCAATGTTAATAACATGTTGTATGATAGTGTGATGAATTATTGCACTATGATTATCTTAAAGTTAAAGTAGGATGATAATTATAACTAAGTATGTATTTTTGTCAAAGGGGTGTTTGTTGGGTTAGTGAGAGTGTGTAATTGTTATTCCTATCACTAAGATTTGACTCTTCCATGTGGCAAGATTTTTTGGCATGGACAAATGTGTCATCACAAGGATACAATAGTGGTTCAAGAAGGATATATTATGGTCATTAAGTCAAGTTAAGAAATAACATATCACAATTGTGACATAGTGCCTCGCCTCTCAATAAGTAATATATGCTAGATAAGAAATATTTTTGTGTAAGATGCACTAGTAGATCCTTGCTAATTGGTTGGAAGGTTGGTGGACAAATAAATCATGTTTCATTCTATTAAGCTAAAATAACAAGAAAGTAGTATGCCTTTGGTAAAGAAGTAAAGGGAGGAACTTGTAGCTTATGTTCCTTGATGGATCTTCCGATCTTGGGGGAAGAAACAAGAAGACAAGGTATAACTCCAAGAATCTTATACATTAGTCAATCAAAAACATTTTTCCTACACTACAGGTAGAAAAACCTTATATATAACTCTTAAAGCAAGGTTAAGAAACCTTTTAAACCTACTTAATTAGTGTGATGAATAAATTAAAGTATTCAAGTAAAAAACTAACCAATTAGGGTAAATATGGAGATTAAAAAAGAGATTATACTACAAGTAAAATAATTTACATCCACAACTTTGGGTGGTGAGTTAACTCCAATTCCTTTCTCCTTAGGTTTTCTTTTTTTCAAGACTCTCTTGTGCCTAATGGTCTTCCATGTGTTCACTAATCCTCCTCTCAAACTTCCATAAGCAAGTTGGGAAAATGGAGATAAATGTGCAAAGCAAGAATTCCTTTACATGAGAAGAATAAACTCCATCTAAGATTAATCAATAGTCCAACACTTTGAGGCTTTTATCCAATAGAATTTATCAAAGGATGAAATGTAGATAATATTGTTCGAATATTAAGTTGTCTCTAAATAAGTTGGCGACTACTTTGAAATTAATGGAACAAAAGGAGAAACGGGCGTGACATATGATCCCTGCAAGGGAAATATAGGATACAAAGATTGTTTTCCAAAACTATAAAACAATAAAATTAGAATATGTTTTTTTATAGACAAACAAATAAACATACAATTGGATAAACATAGTGTTGACATTGTGATTAATACCCTCTAAAATTTTGCTTACACTTGAATTTTGGATCCTACTAAGGGTCTTATGATTTGTCGTTCCATAGTCACCTCGTGATCGATTGATGTCTTGCTAAGCATGCAAGTCTTCTTCTCAGATTCTAAGTGTCAAAGTCACTTGCTCACACATGGTTGGTCCTTGATAAATGCATAAGCACACCTTTCTTATGCAAGCCTAGACAGTCGACATTCGGAGCGCACTCCCCATTAACAATCCCTCACTTTATTTGCAATTGTACTTCTATGTCAGTGAGTTTTCTCAATTGTCGCTTTTGCGCACCTTTGCTTTCACATTCACAACTTTTGTTTTTGCTTGCTTTCACTTCAACAAGTGGCATTTTCAAATTATCTTTGCTATAACATTTGTCGCTTTCTATTTCTTTAGCGTTTTCAAGTGTCATTTTCAAATTTTGTTACTATCACAATTATCGCTTCTAGCTATTTTCACTCTTGAGTGTGTCACACCCTTACACATCACTAGAGGTAGTTGTAGCACACTGTTTTGCATTAGATCATCCTACATATCATAAGAATATGTGCTAGACACATTCCTATATCTTAGCACACTTTTTGGTTGTAGTCAACCCTTATGTCACAACTTGTATTCTAAGTGTCGCAATGTGGCATTACAATTGTCGCACTTAGAAATAAGTGTCACTTTGTTGTAGTTTCAAGGTGTGATTGATGTTAATGATTCATGTGCATTTGACTAGCTTGTATTAATGGAATTTATGTGTGTGATCCATGTTTGAGTCTCATTCGGATGTATTTTCTTCTCTTACTCCAATGGTCCCACACTTAGCAATTTTGGAGCTCTTCATGGTCCTACTGTCCAGTGCAAGGGGTGAAGGCATTAACTATCTTATCAGACGATAAGCATAGCCTACTCATGATCCCCATTAATGATACCTTTTCCTCCCAGAGTTGTGGACTAGGCCTCTCTTAAGGTCAGCTCCTTGTATTACAATTTAAGAACTTTCAAAGCAAAGTCACCTAATCCTTCTTGCGTGTACTGACTCACTGCACTAAGTTTTGATCACCTCTGCCATCCATAGCACATAAAACAATTATAGCTAACAGCAAGGACCTCTTATATCCCCTTGCAAAAGTAAATCACACAATGCAAAGGCCTTGTTACCCTCACAATGTAGTGAGAACCCTCCTAGGCAAAGTGACTTACCCTCTGTTGCTTACCTCAGTGAACTGCGCAATCTCCTCTCACAAACATCCCTTGCAGGGTCAAACTATGCTAGCATATGGTGCAGTGTGCATTTCTAGTAGATAGTTGGCCACTGTTGAGGAGAATTGTGCTAGCATCGAGCCTCCCCCTCTCTCTCAACGCACTGCATAGTCTTAGTGCACAATGAGTCCTCATATCAATAAATGTCAAGTCAAACAACACTAGCTTAGGGCGCATAACACATTCCTAATGAATAGTTAGCCACTTTTGAGATAATATACACTAACATAGAGGCCTGCCCTAAATCCCAGCTTATGGCACAGTAACAGTGCTCAGTCTTGCTCCTACTATTGGTTGTG
Organism: Pinus taeda; assembly: GCA_000404065.3. Classification (NCBI taxonomy): domain Eukaryota; kingdom Viridiplantae; phylum Streptophyta; class Pinopsida; order Pinales; family Pinaceae; genus Pinus; species Pinus taeda. The sequence continues at coordinate 21,254 of APFE030017725.1, forward strand.
GTCCCTCACTGCGTTAAGGACTTGTCATGTCCTACTTCCTCAATGCATGGCACAGTCCCAAAGCATAGTAAGGCCTCATCGCAGTCACTATCAAGTCAAATTATGCTCTCATTTCCTCCTACTCCCTTGAGCCTAACGCATGAGACAATTTTAGGCAACAAGCCCATCACCTTTGTCCCGACCAAGCCGATACTCTAGATCGAGCTCTTACTCTAAACGATGTGAGGTCTAATTGGGACTTCACATTGGGGAGACCCCCTATATGTTGGTGGTATCCAACACCGTCAACATTATGGCGCTAGAAGGAGGGCCATATGACAAGTTGTTATTGTTCAGTCTGTTTTGAATCTCTTATCATAAATGGCTCTTTCCCATATCATAATCCTAGGATGTTTCTAATAGATCAAATTTTAAAGCTCTCGTGGAATTAATCGATGACTTGTCGCAATTGAAATTTGATGGTGAGTGTGAAACATTCATAGTCGAGCACATATCTATGTTTCTCAAAATTTGTGAATATTATGAAATTAATTGTGAAGATATTTATTGTAAATTATTCACCCTCACCTTTGAAGTTTGGGTTAAGAAATTGTGTCAGACTTTACCTTCTACTTCCATTCATTCTTTTAAACAAATCACTATGGAGCTTCATCAAACCTTTCACATGTATGATAATCAAATGTTTGATAAGGGATATATTTGCTTAGAATGAAACTTGGTTAATCTGCATAGTATTTTCTTCATCAATTTCTTCACCTATGTTATGAATTTCCCGAGGGAGTGATTGATTTAGATTTCATTAAGGAAATATTTTAAATTTTGGTTCCACTCACCTTGAAATATTTTAAATTTGAAACCCTAAATGATTATACTCTTCCAGCTTCTCCAAGCCATAAGACACCTCTAATATGTGAGGAGGAACCCACTATTCCATTTGTTCCTTGTCCTCCCCTTTTCTTAGTACCAATTTGAGTGCCTCCTGGTTATTGATGTTAAAGTTGGGAAATCTAAAAATCAAATTGTTGATCCATCCATTCAACCTCCATCCAGTTCCCGTGATCTAGATCCTATTGAGGAGAAATTGGAATGATTCAATAATTGCATGGAGCCTAAAGTGAAAGTTGATCCCTTAGTTTTTCAAGATCATATCAATGTACATAAGCCTAACCCTGAATCTAACCCAATTGAAAGCATGGTTGCCTCTAGGGATACCCTAAAACCTTTAGTATCTATGTCTCATGATTCCTTGTTCCTTAGTTCGCTTGATCCACCTATTTCAACTCTTAATAATGATCAACCTATTGTTTCAAATGGTAATCAAGAACAAGGTAGTTGTATTTCAGACGCAGAGGAGCAAAGTGCTGGAGATATGTCTTATCTTTCTTCCCTCTTTCAAGATGAAAATCTTGCCTTTATGGATAATCACCAATCTTGTAACCTTGATAACCTGCCAAATGATTTTGAGCTCTACATTCAAGTTGAGACTTTGGACAACCATCACCTTGACATCCATATTTCCATTAATACATATGGTGATGAGTTCCCAAGTACATCAGGTGATATCCTTCCTTCTTATCAAGACTTGGATTTGCAGGGTATCAATTTGGAACCTGCTTCTCATAGTGTACAATATCCATTTATGGGCTGGGATACTATTTCAATTCAGAATGATCCTCAAATTTCGCGAATCCATACATCTTCAAATATCAAGTCTGAAGAGGTAATTTGTCAAGTTTTTGAATCTTTGGTGTACCCTAGTCAATTCAAATGTCACTTTGGTATGCCTATCTTTGAACATTATACTAATGACAATGATATTGATTTGTTATTCCTACAAGTTCAATCTCATTTAGTTACAACTGGTACTTCTCCTCCTGATTCTTTTCATCGTTCCTCACCTCTAAGGCATTACTCATTGTACCCATACATGTTTGATAAGTTAGTCATGCCAACAGTTCCTCTAAATCCTTTATATCTTTATCTGACTGATCGTGGTTACAATAAGGTACAGGATGGTGTGATCCTACAATAAAAGGATGAAAAGTTTGAATCCATTATTCATGATCTGTTTAGCTGTAAATCTTTCTCAAGTCGGGTGGAAGATGTTCCAACACTATATGATCAAGGAAATTTTCTGGTTGATGCATTTAAGTGCTTTATCCATCAAGGCTCTAATATGCCTGATATTAAATCTGATCAAATCAGTTGCACTAATGTTTTCATTGATACATCTCACAATGGTGGTGCATGTTCACATGTCAATTTTTATAAGCCACCCAAATTTGACGATCCACCGTCGGAAAGTTCATAAACCTGTTAGGAAGTCGAGACACTTCATCCCCTATTGATGGTTATTTTAGGTTCTTGCGATCTTATTGACATCTTCGAACTAAGTTGGATTCATATTTTCATGCATAATTCTTTCCTTAACGTTCATCCACTGGGTGTGAGTCCATCCTTAAAGCACTTTTAGTGTTTTCAAGTTAATATTCTTAATCCTAAGGGTAGACTTTTCGATTAGATAAATGATTCTTGTTTGGTTAGTCCCTTTTCATGTGAATCTCTCATATTAGACCAAGGGTTTGAAAGAACATATTTCACGGATCCTAACAACTTTAAAACCTGTTATTCTAATTATCAAGATAATGGTCATTTTGGGTTGGAGGATGTCTCTCTCTCAAACTCTTCTGAGATCGATCATATTCTTATCCATCTTATGTATGTCATGAAGTTAACCATATTACTGTCACAATCTCTCTTCTTGAATGCTAGCAACTGCTTAAATCATTCAACAGACCAAAACCCTCATGTTGACACAAATACTAGGTTTGATTTGACACATGTTTATAATATTTTGTTCAACTCGCTATCCTAATTGGTTTCTTGGATTTACGATGTCAACAATTGTTTTTAATGCCCTAAGCTTTCACATTGTTGGGTTCGCATGTAATTGGATACAAAGGGAACCAAAAGAGACTCGAGAACCTTATATGTTAATCGACCCATCTGATCATTATACTGGAGATTCTCTTTGTGATTCGAGCATGTTAACTGAAAATTTATTTTTCTCATGAGTCTCAGGGTTTCCAATTGGTTGTTTTGAATATCGAGTTCTAGTTGTCGAATGGTTAGAGTACTCTTACTTGGCCAACTCATATGCTAATAATAAGCTTAGATCTATTTTGATGTTTGCTAAGCAGATTAACATAAATGCAAGTATAATCACAACAAGCTTTCGAGGTTTGTTGTTCTAAGCGAAAAGGTAAAGTTACGAAATGGTTAGAATTAGGTGTTATGGTACATCTTTCAGGCATTAGCCAAGACCTTCTATCTTTTGTGCAAGATATTCAAGTTCTTATATTTTCTGCTGCAAATTATGTTATATCGGTTTTAATTGCTCGTACTCTTTGTGTTTGCATGTCGGGAACTATGGTGGCTACACTAGAAATTTCATTACACTTAGCCTTGAACTTCTAGCTGGTTAGGTTAGAAGTAGATCTAGTTGCATTTTAGTTTCCCTTGTACACTCATCCTGCATTTTCTCTCCATCTAGTCTCTGCATTTGTTTGTTTTCTTGTTTTTTGTTTTGCATGTTCCCTTTTTGTTCAATTATATGTTTGGTTTGTTCTTTTGGTATTGATTCCTTGTTTTATGATGACTTTTCTTTCATGCTTTTCTTAATAAGATCCTACATGAAAGATGTTCTTTTTGGATAAAAATACAATGTGGAAAAACATGAAAAGGGTAGTTGTGATGATGAATAATGCTTAGCTAATTTGTTATCCTCTCCTCTATTTGGGTATATATATCTTTGAATTCAATGATGTCTGAACTGAAAATACGACTTACTCCATACAAAAATCCTTTTGCGAAACTATGAAGCCCGTATCTTTATTAGGATCTTCATTCCTGACTCAACCTTGTATTGAATGGTGTTTTGGCATGTCGACTCAATTAAGTTAAACTTTAAACGAGCATATTAAATTTAGTTATCTTTCAAATATCTTAAGCAAGGAAACAACATCTCTTACAAATTAAATAAGTCAAGATCCCTCTTCCACCTATGCTATAAATGTTTCAAGCATATCTTTAAGAAAATTAAATAAAGGGTGAAGAAGAGAAAGGCTTACTGCATAGAGAGGTGAGGCAAGCAACTTCAATGGGCTACTGAACATGCCTACTAGCGGTGAAGCGATTCTTGTGTTTCTTTGAGGTGACTCTATCGGGGTACTGAGCAAGCTCGTTGGCAATGGAGCAACACCGCAAAATGCACTAAATTCTTATTATAAAAAAGCTTAGTATACTTACTATCCTTTTTCCCTGTCAAAACATTTGAGGTATGAATAATTTTCTAAACGTGTTTGAAGTTGAGAAAGGAAAATAAGAGACTATATCTTTAACAGAGATAAATAGCAAAGTCGAGTTGATCTACATGGTGAATCAATACTTCCTGAAAGACTAAACCCTTGCACTTAAGGGTAAGACCCAAAATTAGCTTACTTTATGCTCGTAGTCGACCCTTGTGTTGCTACTTGTATTCTAAGTGTCACAATGTGGTGTTACAACTGTCGCACTTGGAAATAGGTGTCGCTTTGTTCTCATTTCAAGGTGTGATCGATGTTCATGAGCCTTGTGCGTTTTCCTGGATTGTATTAATGGAATCTATGTGTGTGATACACATCTAAGTCTTGTTCGTATGCATTTTTTTCTCTTACTCCATTGTTCCCACACTTTGCCATTTTGGAGCTCTTCTTAGTCCTACTACCCAGTGCAAGTGGTGAAGGAATTATCCCTCTTATCAGGTGACGAGCACAACCTATTCATGAGCCCCATTAATGATACCTCTTCCTCCTAGAGTTGTGCATTAAGCCTCTCTTAAGGTCAACTCCTTGGATTGCAAGTTAAGAACCTTCAAAGCACAATCACCTAAGCCTTCTTGCTAGTACTAACTCACTGCACTGAGTTTTGATCACCTTTGCCATGCATAACACATACTGAACTTCTAGCTGAAAACAAGGACCTCTTTTATCCTCTTGCAGAAGCAAATTATGCAATGCAAAGGCCATCTTCCCCTCACAATGCAGTGAGAACCCCCTAGGGAAAGTGACTTACCTTTTGTTGCCTACCTTAATGAACTGCATAATCTCCTCTCACAAACAGTCCTTGCAGAGTGCATTTCTAGTAAAAAGTGGGCCACTGCTAAGGAAAATTGCGCTAGCCTCAAGCCTCCCCCTCTCTCAGTGCACTACGCAATCTTAATGCATAATGAGGCCTCCCATAAGTCATTGTCAAGTCAAATTACACTAGATTAATGCATAAAGTGAATTATTAATGAACAATCAACTACTTTTGAGCTTAACTATGTTGGCATAAAGGTCTGCACTCAAGCACAATGCATGGCACAGTCCTAGAGCACGATAAGGCCTCCTCTCATTCACTGTCAATTCAAACTACGCCCTCACTGCCCCCTACTCCCTTGACCCTAGCACATATCACATAGAGAACTTCTAGCTGACAACAAGGACCTCTTCTATCCCCTTGCAATATCAAATTGTGCAATGAAAATGCCCTCTTCTCCTCACAATGTAGTGAGAACCCCCTAGGAAAATTGACTTACCTTCTACTACCTACCTCAATGAACTGCACAATCTCCTCTCACAAGCAGTCCCTACAGAGTCAAACTGCACTAGCATAGGGTGCATAGTGCATTTATAGTAGACAATGGGCCACTGTTGAGGAAAACTATGCTAGCCTCAGGCCTCCCCCTCTCTCTCAGTGCACTGCGCAATCTTAGTGCATAATGAGGCCTCCTATCTGTCACTGTCAAATCAAATTACACTAGCTTAGGGCACAAAGAAAATTTTCTAATGAACAATCAACCACTGTTGAGCTTAATTGTGCTGGAATAAAGGCCTGCCCTCAAGCGTAGCACAAGGCATAGTAACAATGCCTTGTCTCGTTCCTAATCTTGACTATGGACCTTCTTTGTGCCCATGACTTGTCCTGTCTTGCTTCCTCAGTGCATGGCACAATCCCATACCATAGTAAGGCCTCCTCTCATTCATTGTTAAGTCAAAATACACTCTCCATAGCCCCTACTCCCTTGATCCTAACGCTTGGTGCAGTTTTAGTCAACAAGCCCATCACCTTTGTCTCTTGTGCTTGCACAATGCACTGGAGCTTGAAGAGCCCCTCCTCATAGTGCATGACATAATTCTAGCGAACAATGGTGCTCACCTTAACCATTGTTGAGTTCAACAACACCATCCTTATCAAGCCCCTCCTTCTCAGTCCTTTCACAGGCCTATCACAAGTAGATTCTTCCATGAGCAAGGTAGAGATAGGATAAATGATTTCAATATTTATTTTGCCTCGTCATGAGTGAGCTTCATTGGCAGGTGCACCTTCTCAACATGGCAAGGTGATGCTCAAGGAAGATAGTAAGGAGAATGAACAAGGAAGCACTTGTAGAAAATAAGCATAAAGATGAACTATCATAAATACATTAAGCACATCTTGGACCATGACAGAATGAAGACATTACATGATAGATCTGAAGGTTCCAACACTGATCTAAGACCCTTTGGAGGGTGAAGATGAAGAAAAAATAAGATCTTCCATAAAGATGAAGTATTGATCAGACCTATCATGAAGAAGTTGAAGACAAAGCAGTAAAGAGAGAAACTTGGCATTGCCACATCATCATGAAGTTCCATGTCATCACTGCCAAGTTGTGGCTTTTACAAGTGTCATCACAATGTCATATGTGTTAATGTGTCCTACCACATTATCATGTGGAATGTAATGATGTATTTTCAAGAAAATCACAAAATGTAAATGTGTGGGATTCTAAGAGTCTAATGTAGAATATGAAAAGTCACATGTGGACAAAAGAGTCTAATGGAAGTCCAAGAGTCACATATGGAATATGTAAAGTCACATTTGGACAAGAGAGTCAAATAGAAGTTCAAAGCTCATTTAGGATTCCAGGAGTTATGAGGGGATTTCAAGGGTCATGGGGATATGAAAGGTCATTCCTCTTGTTATAAAAGCAACCTCATAACTCAAGCAAAAGGATTTTGGAGGCTTAAGATTTGGATATATAGCCTTGGCTTCTTCAACTTGGAATAGGAGAGAAGCTCATTCTTTTAGAGAACCAAGAAGTGACTTGATGTTCCACTATTGAAGCTAGTGGCTCACCATTGTAACTATGTACTTTGATCTTTCACTTAATATTCAGAAGCTCATTGGGCCAATACATTTTCATGCATGTATCGTGAATTTCGTAAGACTATTGTTGAGATGTTTGTGGTATATGTTATGTTCATATGTACTAAGGAAATTGAACTACTTGTTTGGATTTGGTACTTATCTTGTTGAATGTATGTTGTATTTGCTTTAATGATCATTGTGCCTATGTGAACTATTTCGCTATATAACTAACGAATCTTTCATTGCTCCCGTGTGCCTCTTTAGGACATTTCTATTACTTTCCTTCTAGAGAGTCACTCTTGTCTCCCCTCTCATGAAGGCATCCTTTTACACATTACAATTGGTGTTTCATAGTGTCAATTTGCTTGTTGATTTCAAAGGTTACATGTCAATCTCTTATGTTTCTCATTGTGGCCAAGGCAAACCTTAAGTTATAGTGGGCGGCCGATACTCCAAATGGGGCTCCTACTCCAAACGGTTTGAGGTCTAATTAGGACTTCACATCAGGGAGACCCCCTGTATGTTTGCGGTATCCAAAACCATGAACAAATAAGTAATCACTTATTTGAATCTTTCAATAGTCAATATCTCAATATGGATACTATCATATATTATATATATATATATATATATTATATATATAGATATAATAAATATATATATATATAATGCATATTAATGATATAATATATACTTACTGTAAGATATATATAAATAATTACAAAGCTATTATCCACATAATTACAATATAAAAAAAAGCAGGTTCCACATGTAGATTAAACGAGTACATGAGATACACCAGTACTGTGCAACCTTGAATTGTTAAGAAAAATAAAATAAGAAGAAGGGCAATTGCACTTGCAACCTTCTCCATCAATGGCAACAATAATCAACTCAAAAAAACAAGTTAGAGCTGATGTTAAAACACCAAAATACAAAAAAAACACAATAAAATGGTTACAATTACCTATCAACCAAAGAGGGATCCTTTCATTGGAATAAGCCTTGTTGTACTAAAACCTAGGAAGGATTTTGGTTCATAAAGGATTACTCTAATTATTTTTTTATAATTATATGAAGAGTAAGAAAAATACATTACTAATGCATGAAGTATTCATTTTCATAATCCAACCATCAAGGTAACATTATCCATGGGTTGATCCCTTTCTAGTGTGATAAACTAACCACTTGTCATCCCCCTTTGTTCTCGAATCTTGTTATTTATGCAATGATAGATCTGTTGTCACTTTGTTGAAATTGATCTCATGGAGACCAAAATGGTTTAAGTTTCTTCTAGCTCATAATGCAAGGAGGCCCATCTCAAAATACCAAGACAACTATAAATGCTCCATTTGTATACATATACTTTACTAGTCACAAATTATAACATTGCTTATATCTATATATACAATGAGTTAGTTAGTTAGCTTAAGTGGTTGAACGCTTTGAGTTTCATCCAAGAGGTCTTGATTGCAATCCCCCAAGTTGGTTGCTTTTATTGTGTTTCTTACTTGATTCCCCCAACGAGTCGAGGGCAGTAGTCAACATCAGCATATTTACACTATGCACCATCCTTGAGATTGTGTCTATCTTGGGTGGTTGCAAAGGGGACTGATGTCCTCCCCACCTAGGTTCATTTGTTTTAAATGAAACGACTATTTTATATTAAATCAATTGGCTTGCAGGCCAACACCTTTACATTTAGAGTAAGATCTTCATCTATTGAGCTTCAAAATTTCAAAACAAGACACCCTTTCCTACCTTGCCATCTACCAACTATGGCTCTTGTTGAACTTATTTTATAGAGTCTTCAAAAGACTCTTGGATGCACGATGTACTTATAAAACATAAATTAAAACACTTAGGTAGAGCTAACCATGGACATTATTTCTTACTTTAGAGTTACTAGCATGTTCAATATAGACAATTCCTTCTTGAGAGGGAGACACATCAGTCATACTTCTCACCACACGTCCCACATTCTCTTGTCGAGCCATCATTTTAGCTAGCGGATCATCCACCACTCCAAAGAATTATTTGATAATTCCAGTAGTCATTGATTCAATAATCGACTCAATACAATCTAACTTAACACTAAAAATTCCCACTGTGATCTGGAACCGTTCTACCTTTGCCTGCAACAATTTGAGCTCTTGACTCACCAGGGAAAAATGCACCCTTGTCTCAGTGACCACCAGTTCACCTTGTTTGGAGATGAGAGAAGAGAGAAAGACCATCCTCATGGGAAATTTTGACAACAAGCAAGTCTCAACAACTGCCTATGGATTAGCTGAACACTCCATTATTTGCATATAACCTCTAAAATAATACAATACATCGATGACTAGCCCATCATGATGATTCTCCATTTATAATCGCTTGTTCCACCCACTCTCTGCCCATCAGGTTCTTGAAATCATTCAATTCCTGAATCTTGTCTCTCCATTCACCAAACAATATAAGCCATAACTGGATCGTCCTTTCCATTGTCAAATTTGTGTGCATTTAATGACCCTAAAGCTAGTGGACTGCAATCATGTTCATTCGTAACCCTGTTTGATAAAACATTGAAGACCATCTGCCACCTATCTAGGGGCATGGTATGCTTCACCTTGGAAATCCATTTGTCATATACACTAATTCCTCTCACCTTAGATGAGGGTCATCGAAGCTTGACATCATAATTCTTTGTTTATTATGACCATTAAATAGCCTAACGCATCTGGCTTCACAATAAACTAGACTCCATATTTGAGGGATTTGGATTATGAAAATCCAATATTTTTTAAGGACTATAATCATGGTATGCATTTTAGTGTTGAAGCTCCTTTATCCTAAATGATTAAACCTTGTTCTAGGTTGGCTCCCATATTTGCTAACGAGTCTACCACCTGATTATATTCTTTCTTAATATGATAAAATTCCACACTTTCAAAATTTTGAATTTGTAAATTGATTCTGAGTATCAATGGGGAGATATCATGTTATGGTTTCTCTTTAATTTTGTGAATTTGTTGGATGACAATCGTGGAATCACGGAAGACCACCAAATGTCAAATTTACCTTGCTATTGATGTCTCCAAACCTTTCCATAATGCTAGGAATTCTGCTTGATTATTAGTTGACCTTCCTAAACTCCAGACAAATTGAGTCTTTATTTCTTCATTGGGGTGATGGATAACCCCTCCCACTCCTACCTCCCCAACACCTAGGTTCAATTATTATAAGTAACATTTCGAGCATTTAATGGGTCTATTGTTGGAATGAGCTTTAACCCTATGTTGATAAAACCTCGAATGTTTATGAAATTTGATTTATCCTAGACACCATCCTCAAAATCAGAAGAAGTTCCTAGTAAACTTTCCTAAAATATATTTTTCACATAA
>APFE030017725.1:41922-91481 GCA_000404065.3 Pinus taeda
AATAAAAATAACATAGTACCTTTGTTTAGTGGTGGAGGCTGTAGAGAAAGGTCCACAAACATCTGAGTGAACTCACTCTAGGATTGCTCCAGCTCTACTGTCTTGATCCGGAAAGGAAGATTTCGCATAATTGCCCCAGGTACAACCTTTGCATGTATTCGTCTGCTCTAGTTTTCCCTTGGGAAGTCCAGTAGAAATTTGCTACATAATCTTCAGGGCTCCATGGTGCAAGTGGCCCAATATTCTATGCCATAGCTCGCCAACATCTTGGCTCTACACCATCTCAGCTTTGGAACTCAATGTAGCACAGCCGTCTACCTCTAGCTTGTAGAGATTCTTTACTTAAATCCTGATTCGCTTGGTTTGTCCAGTGCCAACATGCCTTAGAAATACTTTTCCTTTACTAAAGACTACATCATAGCCTTTATCTTCTAGCATAGCAATGGGCACAAGATTCTTCTTTAAACCTGGTACATACTTTACATCAGTCAGGGTGAGAGGAGCTCCATCCTCCCTTTGAAACACAACCGTACCTTCACCTGAAACATGATACTTTCCATCCACATCTAGAGTTCCTTCTCCTCCAAGGTACTGAAAAGATTCTTGTCACCTGACATGTGGAATGAAGCTCCACTGTTCAGGTACCACACACATCCCACCATGGATGAAACCATGCATGTGATAAGAGAGAAATCCAACTCAAACTATGAGGCTAGTGCATCACCATCAGATCCCTTCGAGGATCCCTTCTTGGATTTCTTCTATGGACAATTTGTAGCATAATGGCCAACTTCATGACAATGAAAGCATCGTACTTTCTATTTGTCAAACTTCTTCCCACCATGGGAAGAACGGGATTTGGGATGGGACGCCTTCCCTTTCACTTTCCTCGCCTTACTCGCTAAGGCTAGATTTTCCTCATCATCTTGCTTTGATGAGGACCCATCTCTGGTGCTTCTTCTTATCTCCTTCTGCATTGGATCCGACTAAAGTCATTCCCAATCTGGCAGTTTTTCTCTTCAATTAACCGAGTCTTGGTAGCTATGCCAGCTCTTAGGAAGACCAAGGAGAGCTAGACTCACCATGTCATCATCGATAGTCATGATCCCTACACTTCCAAGCTCATCCCAGTAGGTGGTGAGCTTATTCAGATATGTAGAGATTGTGTCGCCCTTTTCACACTTGATTTTCTGAAGCTTGTCTTTCAGTGCCAACTTCCTTTGATCGCTGCTGTTCTGATATAGATATTTCAGTTTTTTCCACATTGAAAATGGTGTCTCCTTCCCATGGAGGCTCGAGACAATGTGGTCTCGTACTCCCTCTAGGAGGATTCTCCTTTCTCTAGCCACACATTTCTTCCATTTCGCCAATTCTGTAGCATCAACTGTTGTCGGATTGGGGACTTCTTGATCAATGAAGTCCTTTAGACCGTTATCCTCTAATACTGCTTCTATGCGATCCTTCCAGGCTATATAATTCGAGCTGCCATCAAGGGCATACTCGAGTCTTAAATCGTTGAACGCCATTGGTGAAATTGAGATGTGATAAGAACTCGATTTCTATATTCAAGAACCTCAAACTTCGAACTTCTCCCTTCTTGTATACAATTCTTCGCTTTGATCACCTTTGCTCTGATACCATGTAGAAATTCTCACTGTAAATCAACAGATTATGTAATATACTAAAGAAAAATACAAGATCTACTTCTACAACAAACTTTGCGGAATCTTAATTGAATATGAGCAAGATCAAATAGAACACATATAACTGAGAATGAGAAATCAATCAGACATGAAAACAGAAGAATAACCCGGGGAAAGCCTCAGCCTAAAACCCCAATCTTTGTATTATCATACAAGTGGAAATATGTTTAGATTACAAAAAGAATCAGCTCACAAGTTATCCTGCTCTCTCTGCAATCAAACAACACATCTCACAGACTGAGTAAACACAAGATATGCGTTCCCTCAACCTTCCAAGCCTCCTATTTCCTTGCGCAATTTTTTTTGGGGTCTAATGATGCCACTTGTGTGATTGGCCTCATCACACACTCACTAAACTGAAGAAGTAACTGCGCAATCTCCAAGGAATTAATTCCTTCTACATGCAAGAGATATTCACAATGGAATATTCTTGCAACTCATAGTACACTGCCCCATCATCTAATCTCAACTGGTTCTCTGACTGAACTGACATGCATGAGTCATTTATGAGAGAATATTTAGTTATCTGAAGTGAAGCAGTTACATGCATGCATGCATTAACTAACTGAACTCACAATTAGTTCAACAAACTATTTGAACTAATTTAACAGGACTTAGCTCAGTTAATTGAGCTAACTAATTACAACTCATCCTTATCTCTTTAACCGAGGGATCCATTCCTCAATCAATGGAGAAATTGTTGCATGTCTTCACATAGACTTCATGTTTGATTTTCTACAACTAATTAACTCAAGATGAATTAATTAATTACTTTACAAACAGCTGCTAAGATCAAATTCAAATTTTACTTCTCTATTTTAGTTCAGGGACTAGATAAATTGGAAGGTATCTCGAAATGCTATTTATAGCAGTGCTAAAGTTTAAAACTTTTATTTTTAGCATTTCTTATTGCTATTTTCAACATAATTAAAGGTGGTTTTCTGTGTGTGGTAAGTTTTCTTGTCGTGTGTATGTGCACTATGGCAAGGGATTGTCGTTCAAGAAAACGTATCATGTTTATTAAGTTAAGTTGAGAAATTGCACACCACAATTACAACATGGTGTCTTGCCTCTCAATGAGTAATAGACACTAGATAAATGAGAATTTATACATGAGATGTACTATTAGTTCCCCACAAGTTGATTTTAAGGTAGGTGACTAAAAACTCAAGTTTTATTCTACCAAGCTAAGCAAGCAAGAAAGTAGCTAAGGCTTTGGTAAATAATGGAAGAGAGGAGTCTATAACTTGATTTAATTGATGGATATCTCAATATCAAGTTGAGTAAGAAGAGTAGGACTAGCTTTAAGAATATTTTAGATGAGATAATAAAAAGGACCTTTCCTACTCCATAAGTAGCAGAACCTTGAGTATAACTTTCAAAGCAAGGTAAAAAACCTACTATGCCTACTTTCTTATTTCAATAAGTAAAGAAATATATTCAAGTAAGCAACATTAAACTAATGCAAGGAATATAGTGGGGTGTGAAAAGGAGATCATATCATAAGTCATAAAATTTAGATCCATGCATCCATAACCTAGAGTGGCGAGATAGCTCTAGATCCTTTTTCCTTAGGTTTCTTTCTCTTAAAGGCTCTCTCATGTCCATAAATATTCCATGTGTTCAATGGTCCTCCTCTCCCTCCATAAGCAAATTGGACAAGTGGGGACAAATGTAGAAATTAGACATTCATTTGCATGACCAAAAAAAATCTATCTAAGATCAATCTTCAATCCAATAGGTTTAAATCAAATCCATATATATCTAATCCAAAATCATCGATTATGTGAAAAAGATAGTTTTATGGGATTCTTGTTCATTCTAGGCTTTTACATGAACAGTAGGACCACTTTCTATAATAATCCCAAGATATCCATGCTTTGGGTACACCAAAATAAATCAAAGTGGACTAAATCAACCATGGTGGACTCCTTAATCAAGTTTGACCAAATCAATAGGATATGCATAGATATTGTGTCCTGTGTTTAGATTCTAAGGGGATGTTTGTATAAATCAACAAAATCAAGGAAAATTGATGATATTTCCAAATTTCCAAGACAAATTAAGATTCTCTATGCAAAATAGACCATGTAATGATGCACTCTAGGGTCATGATTTTTTAACACATGCAACAAATTCCCATAATAACATGTGCCCTCTAATGTATGAGGTCAATAGAGCCTTGCATGATCAAAATGCATGATATTATCTATTCATCCAAATGAATTTTCAAGAGTTGATGGATGAAGTCATCATTGAAAAGAGGACAAAAAAACCCCATGTAAACACATCAAAATGTAAGATAATCATCATTTCTTTCATGAGTTGTGCATACCCATTCTCATGTGTACTTTAAGTAAACTACAATATAGAGGGGTTTATGGCACAACAAACTAGGAAGGTCATGCTACAATACATTGGATACTATTGGTGTTGGGGATAGTCCGACCCGGGTTAATGCGCAAATTTTAGCCAACAAAACCCCACTAGACATTGGTATTTTCAACATCACTTGTAAAATAGGTAAAATCTCACCCAAGGCACCTATAGGGACTATAGGAACCAATTTCCACAGTGATGAAGGGAATCATAATTTGTGTGATAGCTACTCTTTTTCAGCATTCTACAGGGTTCATTTCATGCTCATAAGTTAATTCCAATTACAAACTTCCACAATAACCATTACCCATATCAAGATATTGACAAAATTAAAAAAATGGGGTTCTACATTTTTATACATAGTGCAACGCTAGACATTACCACCTTCGATTCACTGAAAATGATTCAATACCATACTATGATATATTAACGATAAGCATAACTACATGCAATATTCAACCAACACATCACATACACATAAATGGAGAAAAATAAACCTTCACCTATCTTCCATTAATACCAAAAGAGAGTTGAGCACAATGTTAAAACATCACCAATTCTACTTGTTTCATTTCACCAACTAATTATCACAACATTACAATATTGCACACATAGGAAGATTAACCAACCGGACACATAACCAACATAAGAGAATAGAATAATATAATAGTGCAAACCAATAACATAGAATCAACTGACCAATCAATAGCAAAAAACGAGGCAACCCAAATCCTTTTAGCTTGCATTTATTTATACATAATCATGTGGTCCCAAGCTGACTTCAATACCATAAGAAAAACTAGAGAAAGTAATTACCATGGGAAGGTAAACTATTGGCGATATGCTTGACCTGATAAAAAATAGTCCAAAAGACACATTCAAACTCAACCATTTCCACTTCGACCACCTCACACATCACTCCCTTACTATGTGTTCTTTCCTTCTGTGATGATTCTACGCGTGGATATTATTGTGTCGGTTTTGTGCATTGATACTCCTCGTTATTTCCTGTTGCATGTAACTCCAAAACCATCTCAAAACTTCAAACATTTCTCCAAATATTCTTCCCAAAAGTAGCCTTAACAAGTCTCCAATTCTCACCCTTGGCTCGTCTCGAGCCATTTAGTTAGCCTGCAGCAAGGGAATTTTCTTCTTAGTTGTCTCCTTTAATACTTTGAGAGCATTTCACACACTGTAAACCTTAGAATGCATTTGAGTAGCATGCATAATGATTGTGACAAACACCTTAATTACAAGGTCATTGGTAACCCGTTGCTCCCCTTCTTCTACTACAGTCTTAAATTCTTGTTGTATTGCCCCAAATTCGCTGGTAATCCATAGCAATTCCTCCCGTAAATTTTCCACTTTCCATGCCTTTGTTATCGTGTATCCCTCCTTTATTTGATTTCTTCTTCCATTGCAGCTTCTCTTTGATGGCAACAACTTTTTACACCTTTTCTTCAGCAACCTAAACTTTATGATAAATATGCTACAACTCCTAGTACTGCAATAGGTTTGTCCATAAGTTCATTCCTTCCTCATATGTAGTTTTACATTGCTCTTGCAAACTTTTCATTTGCAGAAGATGGTCGATAACCCTCGCCTCTTCTACTCAACAATGCCTCTCTTTGTGTAGGGTCGATGTCTTATATTGCACTTTTAGGTTCTCAACCTATGCTTTGAGTCCCTGACCAACCCCTCCAATCTTGATAAGTTTGCCTTCTCTTGGGGCGTCAATGTCTGTTGGCTCCTCAACAATATGTCTATACATTGATTCAACTGTTATGTGTAGTTTGACTTCTCTATCCATGATTTGTTTCTTTACTTCTTCTAACTACATCTTCTCGCACTGCAATTGATCATAATTGAATCATTATATTATTTTTCATCCATATTGATGCATTCAGAGTGGAAAAAGTGGAGGAATCAACTCACGGGGCCATATTTACCAGCGGGACCTAGTTTGGTAAACACAAGGTATGAAACCTTCTAGGAAAATTTTGAGGCATCAAACAACATTTTTTAGGGGAAAACTTTGCCGCTATAAAATGAAACTTTTGCACGCTATTTTACACACATATACATTTCCAACGACACAAGAATCACGTCAATCAGAGTCAATATACGAAAGTTATGCGACTCAGAAGTTGACCTTCTTGTTTTCACCACCATGGTTCGAGAGGATGTCGTGTCAACCACCATTATTCATGTAAAAGGGGCTAGCCATGTGATTGTGATGTAAAATACTCGAGAAGGGTCTATATTGTAACTCTGGTTAAGGGTTGAGGTTGTCAAACTTAACCACTAATAGGCTATCGGGTTGTGTTATAACTGGGCCACTAGGAGGAAGAGGCATTCCATTCTTTCAAGAAAATTTGTTCCATAGCTGAGAAAAGATAGCCAAGAGGTATAGGAGGTAGAGGACACAAAGAATATTTGTGCACTATAGCAGCCCAAGAGCCACAAACCATACTTCTTTATACCCGCAACCATATTTCTAGACAGAGAAAGAGAATGAAGCGACCTCACCTTCCAGTTGGGTTTTCTCCTGAAAGGGTTTCCCATTACATATCTTGTGTCTTATGTGTGTTTGAGATTATTTTGTCATTCTCTATTTTTCTGCATAGTCTCTATTCGCGTGCATGCATTAATTACAGTAAAATCTACAAATATTGAAGTTTAATAAAATTGGAATGGTGTAGAATTTCATATTTTAAATATAATATTATTAAATCTATTGTGACGAATTGTCTAGTGGAATATCCACGCCAATTTACAAATAATTTGGTATCAGAGCGTGTTTCTTTGGGTTTTTTCTAGATATTTTCAGGTGATCTATATCGGTGGGGCCAAAAATCGTGAAACCTGAATCACGGTCGACGAATCTGTAAATGACCCTCGTGATCCTACAGAGGTGAGGTTTTCGCGGTTGGAACAACAAGTCACTGTTGAAAATAGCAACAAGAAATGCTAAAAATAGCATTCAAAATATTCCAATTTTAATTTGTCCTTGAATTAAAATTCAAATTTAGTCTCACCAGCTGCTTGGAAAATAATTAATTAATTCATCCTGAGTTAATTAGTTGGAGAAATTCAAACATGAAGTCTTTTTGAAGTCATGCAACAGTTATCGCTTTGATTGAGGAAGTTATCCCTTAATTAAGGAGATAAGATGAGTTGTATTTGAGTTGTAATTAGTTAGCTCAGTTAACTGAGTTAAGTCCAGTTAAATTAGTTCCAAACAGTTTGAGGAACTAATTGTCAGTTCAGTCAGTTAATGCATGCATGCATCAAACTAGTGTACTCCAGATAGCTAAAGATTCTCTCATAAATAACTCATGCATGTTAGTTCAGACAAAGGCCTAGTTGAGATTAAAGACAGGGACATTGTCCTATCAGTTGGAGGAATTTTCCTATAAAGGAAACTCATCCATGCAGAAGGAACAAGGTTCCTTGAGGATTACGCAGTTTTACAGGGTGTGAGATCAATGTTACACTAGGTAACAATAGGATCCCCTGGAGAAATAGCACAAGGAAATAGGAGGCTTGGAGGGTAGGGGAGAAGGTTTGTGAGAAGCCTTGTTTTCATGTCAACATCTAGGAGGATTGTACTAAAAGTTGGATAACTGTGAGAGCTAAAGCTTTGTGTAATCTTGATGTATTTCCACCTTGCATGATAATACAAATAACGGGGTTTTTAGTTGAGGCTTTCCCCAGAGTATTATTCTGTGTTTCATGTGTATTGATTCTTCTTCTCTGTTATATGTGTTTTGTTTGATCTTGCTCAAATCGATTAAGCTTCCGCAAGTTTGATGGTAGAAGTAGATTAAGTATTTTGCTTTAGTAAATTGCATAATCATATTAATCTACAGTGGGAAATTTCTACATGGTATCAGAGCCAAGTTTATCGGAGCAGTGAACAATATACGAAGAAGAGAATTCGAAGTAAAAATTAAAAATTAAAAAAAATTGGGCCGCGAGTTTGCAGAGAAGATCTGAAATTTTTTGTGCAAAATTTTTAGAAACAAATAGTAGATCTGGATTCCTTGCGAAAAGATACCCAAATTCAAAAAACAAATCGGCTGAATCGGAGTTCGGATGAGGGAGACATAGCTGATTTAAAATCAGCTCTTTTTCTTGAAAATTTTGTGACGGCGGGAAAGATTAAACAGATTGGTGTGCTAGCCAGGAACATGTATGCTCTTGAGGTTCAAGATGCATGCAAAGCATTGAGGAGCAAGGCGAAGGTTAGATACTTGGTGGTTGAGAGGGAGAGTAAATTACCTCTCAACATGCAACCCCATAAGAAGTCTCAGACAATTGTGGAGGAGCCACAATTGAAGATGCTGAGAGGAGACCGAGTGGAGGCATCCACTCATGCAGAGACCTCTAGTAGGGGGAAATTTCGAGCCAAGTGGGAAGAGCGATCACATGCAACCATACCTCCAGGTGTGAGGTGGGACGATGTGAAGTGATAGTCTCAAGAAGGCTAGGGCAGGGTCCATTGAGAGGTTTTATCTCATGGATCGTACCTTGCTACGGGAGCCCAAAGTACATAGTAGCAAGAAGAATTAATGGGAATGATGTAGTCAGAGATCAAAGTGGCAGAGGCTAGAGCAATCAGATACTGAAGAGCATAGAGAAGGATTGACAACAGTGCAAAAAGGCAGAGTCAACAGAAGTGCAGAGTTTTTAGTCGATAGAGGTAATAATAGTCAGAGACTTTGGTAACAAAGGCATCATTCTGATTCAGGTTGGATGTTTTTTTGTTTCTAGAGTTGTTGGAGCAACAACACTAGAGAGAAGTGTTGCATGCAGAAGATTCCAAAGGTTCAGGATCGGGATCGAGTTGAATTCCTTTCTTGTTGAGAGGGAGTGTTGAAAATAACAACATGAAATGCTAAAAATAGGATTCAGAATATTCCAATTTTAATTTGTC
The DNA here is from genome assembly GCA_000404065.3 of Pinus taeda. NCBI lineage: Eukaryota > Viridiplantae > Streptophyta > Pinopsida > Pinales > Pinaceae > Pinus > Pinus taeda. Next base: position 50,944 of record APFE030017725.1, read on the forward strand.
CTTGAATTAAAGTTCAAATTTAGTCTCACCAGCTGCTTGGAAAATAATTAATTAATTCAGCCTGAGTTAATTAGTTGGAGAAATTCAAACATGAAGTCTTTGTGAAGTCATGCAACAATTATCCCTTTGATTGAGGAAGTTATCCCTTAATTGAGGAGATAAGGATGAGTTGTAATTAGTTAGCTCAGTTAACTGAGTTTTGTCCAGTTAAATTAGTTCCAAACATTTTGAGGAACTAATTGTGAGTTCAGTCATTTAATGCATGCATGCATCAAACTAGTGTACTCCAAATAATTAAAGATTCTCTCATAAATAACTCATGCATGTCAGTTCAAACAAAGGCCCAGTTGAGATTAAAGACAGGGACATTGTACTATCAGTTGGAGGAATTTTCCTATAAAGGAAACTCATCCATGCAGAAGGAACAAGGTTCCTTGAGGATTGTGCAGTTTTAAAGGGTGTGAGATCAGTGTGAGTGATCAGTGTTATACTTGGTAACAATAGGATCACCCAGGAGAAATAGTGCAAGGAAATAGGAGGCTTGGAGGGCAGAGGAGAAGGTTTGTGAGAAGCCTTGTTTGCCTGTGAGCATCTAGGAGGATTGTACTGAGAGCTGGATAATTGTGAGAGCTAAAGCTTTGTGTAATATTGATGTATTTCCACCTTGTATGATAATACAGATAGCAGGGTTTTTAACTGAGGCTTTCCCCATAACATTCTTCTGTGTTTCATGTGTATTGATTCTTCTTCTCTATTATATGTGTTCTATTTGATCTTGCTCAAATCGATTAAGCTTCCGCAAGTTTGTTGGTAGAAGTAGATTAAGTATTTTGCTTTAGCACATTGCATAATCAGAGTAATCTACAGAGGGAATTTCTACAGTCACATATATAAATTGCAATGTAAACCTCCTCATGGAGGCCTTGAGCAATAAGATTGGGATATTTGAAGAAGATGGGGGTTCAGATGTAGAGGGAAAATCAGAAGGGGGATCCAAAGATCAGGAAGAAACGACAACCAACCGAAGAAAGAACACGGAAAAGATCAACCCAGTTCGAGTGTTGTTAACCAATCACAATCCCTGTTTAAGATGGAAGTAAAAGTTGATATTAAGTCATACCATTGCAAGATTGATGCTCTAAAGTTGAACCATTGGTTGCAACGCTTGGAATTTTGTTTTAGCGTCCACCAAATTAAGGAATGAAAAAAGGTCTCATTTGCGTGACTGAAATTAGAGGGCCATGCACTAACTTGGTGGGAGACCCACACAAAGACCCTGGGGTTAGAGGGAGAACCTCTAGTGACTAAGTGGGATTACTTCAAAACCATCATTAAGTCATAGTTATATCCCATTGGGTACGTATAGGACCACTAGATCTAGTGGTACTACTTCAGGAAAAAGTCGTGCCAAAGCATACAAGAGTACATCACAAAGTTTAGAAATATGGCTATAATGTTGGCTACCTTTCCAAAGAACCCAACTGTAGTCCTCAAGTATTTGTGGGGTCTGCACCGCCATCTACGCGAGCAAGTGATGTTGTTCAAACCCAAATCGGTGGACGTGGCTTGTGTATAGGAGCAGTACCTGAAGAACATAGGCCTAAAGAGAGTACATTCAAGTGGATTGAAGCAGAAAGAGAAACATGATGCTTCTAAGGAAGGAAATTAGAAGCAAAAAGAGGGAAAAGATAAAAATATGACAACCACAACACACCAGTGCAATGATCCTAACAACCACTACAACCACTGTAACAATGATGGCCATACAGAGGAGAAGTGTTGGAATTTGCATCCAGATTTGAACCTGAAGAATAAGAAAAAGAATCTCATGGCCACGTATTTGAGCAACCAAGTTGAAAGAAACTCAGATGTGGATGAGAAGATTGTATGTACATCAGTACAGAAGGAGGTGAATCTGAGTAGCCTTCAACAACAAGAAGAAAAACAAATGACCAAACTCTTCCATATAAAGATACAGGTTGAGAAGACAAAGGTTAATGCTTTGTTTGACTTAGGGTCGCAGACGAATCTCATTATAGTAGAGTATACAAGAAGTTGGGGATGGAAGTTCGTAATCATCCAATCCATATCCACTGGGATGGGTAAATAAGGATGCAGAGATGAAGGTAACAAAACAATGCAAAATTAGATTTGTTATCAATGTTGATTTTATTGATGAAGTAGATCTAGGTGTGGTTCCCCTTGATCTATGTGGAGTCGTGTTTGGGAGTCCATACATGTACATGCGATATGTAATATTCATGAGGAGATCCAATCAATACTAGCTCCTCAAGGATATAAAATCATTCATCATCAACGTACACAAAGACAAGTCAAAAATTTCACTAGAAAGTGATAACCAAGCCAAGAAATTGATCAGTTATAGCAAGAAGTATGTTTTATTGTTTTTAAGAGATATTAAGTCTGTAGAGGAGTCAATAAGAGGTAGGGCATCCCTGGAGGGGTGTACTAAGAAACATAAACAACAATTGGAGGAGTTGTTACAGGCATATAGGGATGTGTTCCAAGAGATTAAAGGGTTACCACCTAAGAGAGAAGTGGAGCACGAGATCCAACTATTGTATAGGCAGTCTGTTATAGAAGAAATTGAGGTGAAGAAAAATTTGCACCTTTTTTGGAATGGGGTGGCATTCTACCGAGTACATCACCATGTGGGTCACCCATCATCATTGTGTCAAAGAAGGATGGGACTTGGCGGATGTGTGTAGATTACAAGGTGTTGAACAAAATCAAGCTTAAGAATAGATACCCGCTGCCCAGGATAGATGATCTGCTGGATTAGTTGCAACAAGAAAAATACTTCACCAAGCTGGATTAGAAGTCTAGATATCACCAAGTTCGAGTTAAAGAAGAAGATACCTAGAAGACCGCCTTTAAAAACAGGCAAGGTTTGTATGAGTGGTTAGTCATGCCATTTGGCCTATGTAATGCACCAACTATGTTTATGAGATTAATGAATGATGTACTGCGCCCTTATATAGATTCATCTATTATTGTATACTTGGATGATATACTTATATATAGTGTTACCTGGGAGGAGCATAATTCACATTTGACGTAGGTGCTGGAAATATTGAAGAAGCGCCAACTCCTAGCAAATATTGAGAAGTACAAGTTTGCGTAACAATATTTGGTGTATCTAGGGTAAGTGATCGGTGGAGGAGAACTAAAGATAGATCCTTCCAAGATGGAGACCATCATGAAATGGTCGGTGCCTACTATTTTTTTCTGAGGTCAATAGTTTCATTGGGGAAATCACAGTATTTTAGGAAATCCATATCCTCATTTTCAACGATAGAAACATGGCTCCATGCCATAGCAACAAGTGGCAAGAGTTTCTAGTGGGGGAAATGTTAGCGGAAGGATTTTGAGGAGCTAAAGAACAAGATCAATCAAGCACCAACTTTGGCATTACCAAACTTGCAGCGACCCTTTGAAGTGGAGACAAATGTGAGTGAGTATGCTATGGGAATTGTCTTGATGCAGGGAGAAAGGCATGTATGCTACCATTCTGAAGTATTTCACGGGGTAGTTCTTAACTACCCTACCAACTACAAGGATCTCTATGCCATGGTGAAAGTTGTGAAGAAGTGGAAACACTCTACGATGGGAAAGGAGACAATAATCCACACATATCACCAACAATTATAGTACTTGCAGGCCCAAAGTAAGCTACATCAGACCATACATCACAAGGAGGAGTGAGGGAAGATCTTACAAGAGATGCTTTGAGGGATGAAAAAATTATAGAGAAGATAATGCATATCCATCTACAGGTACAAGAAACACAATAGAAGTCATATGAGAAGTACAAGTCCAGGCATGATAAACATAAAACAAAGAATTCGTTCAAGGTAGGCAACAAAGTATGGCTACAGTTGAACAAGGAGAGGTTGCAGGGCCCTGGTAAGAAAATCAAGTCTCTGAGGTATGGTCCCTTTAAGATACTGGAAAAAATGAGTGATGATGCCTATCAACTCAATTTACCACCATATATGTGCATTTACTCAGTTGTGAATGTAGAGAAGCTGAAACTCTATGAGCCTTTCATTCTATATCGGGAAGAGGAACAAATCCTACCTTCTGTGGAGGATTTGGAACCAAATTCTTAGGCATAGTTGACAAAAGATACAGTTTTGCAGAAGAGATCCAGAACTACAAGACAAGGGCAGCATGACCTTTGGAAACTTGGGTTGAAGGGACAACTTCTAGGAAAAGATTTACCACCATATATGCGCATTTACTCAGTTGTGAATGTAGAGAAGCTGAAACTCTATGAGCCTTTCATTCTATATTGGGAAGAGGAACAAATCCTACCTTCTGTGGAGGATTTGGAACCAAATTCTTAGGCATAGTTGACAAAAGATACAGTTTTGCAGAAGAGATCCAGAACTACAAGACAAGGGCAGCATGACCTTTGGAAACTTGGGTTGAAGGGACAACTTCTAGGAAAAGCTAAATGGTACACTCGAGAGAAGGAGGAGGAAAATTTTCCTCACCTTATTCAGTAAAAGCTTTTGGGGACCAAAAAGTCTTAAAAAATGGGGGGGGGGGGGGGAAGTTGGGTGGGTGTGATCCGAAATTAGATCATTATATTATTTGTAATCCATCTCAATGCATTCAGAGTGAAAAAAAAAAGTGGAAGAATCAACTCACATGACCGTTTTTAACGGCAAGACCTAGTTTTCAAAACGAGGTTTGAAACCTTTCGAGATCGTTTGGAGGCATCAAATGACATTTTTGGGGTAAAAATTTACCTCTATAATGCAACACCTTTTCATGCTATTCTACACATAGAGACCTTTCTAATTGCATAAGAATTGCATCAATTAGAGTTTGTATGCAAAAGTTATGCCACTGATAAGTTGACCTTCCTGTTTTCACCACCATGGTTCGAGAAGATGTCATGTCAGCCCTCATTATTCATGTAAATTGGGCTAGCCACGTGATTGTGATGTAAAATACTCTAGAAGAGTCTATATTACAACTCTGGTTAAGAATTGAGGTAGTTAGAAACCACTAGTAGGATATCGGGTTGTGTTATAACTAGGCCATTAGGAGGAAGAAACATTCCATTCTTTAAAGAGCATTTGTTCCATATCTGAGCAAAGATAACCAAGAGGGATAGGAGGAAGAGTGCACAGAGAGGATTTGTGGACTGTAGGATCCCACAGGCCACATGACATACTTCTTTGTATCTACAACCATATTTCTATATAGAGAAAGAGAGTGAAGCGATCTCACCTTTCAGATGGGTTTTTTCCCCAAAGGGTTTCCCAGAGCATATCTTGTGTCTTATGTGTGTGCGTGAGAGAGAGAGCTTATTTTGTCATTTTCTATTTTTGTGCATAATTTTCATTTGCATGCATGCACTAATTATAGTAAAATCTACAAATCTTAAAGTTTAATAAAATTGTAATAGTGTAGAATTTCATATTTTTAATATCATATTATCAGATATGTTGTGACGAGTTGTCCAGTGGAATATCCACGACAGTTTACGGATCAACAATGCTTCTTAAATTGTATTCACCTGTGTTAACTCCATTGTTTTCATTGTGGTGTGTGACTACAACTCCATGGTAACACTATTCTACAACTAGTGTAAACTATACAATGACAGATGAGACAAAATTAAATTAAGATGGGTCAAACCTTTGACACGTTGTTGCAAGTATTTGATTGGGAACTCTATTTCTTGTGGTGAGATATGGAGTGCGCAGTGATCTCCATATGTAGCATATATATTTGCTCACATTTCCAATATTTCAGGCATGCTCTGATCTTATGTCAACAAGATCCACTCTGTTGTGGTTGGTTGTGCAACTGCTAACTTGCTAGCCTCTAGAAACTACCACAATAGCTCCAGTTGTTCTAGTGAGCATTGTTGATCATGTTCTACTTTACCCAATGTATCTTTTGTCTTCTCATACACCTGCTTGACAGTTTGCTCAATGTCATCTTCCAAACATAGGTAACCTGAGTGGTGGTTACTCACATTGCCTTCCATTTCTTCCTATCATGGGATGTCCCTTCTCTCGCACCATTTGTTTGGGTTCTCTTCTTGTTTGCATGCACTGTGTCCTTGATCTTCTTTGACGTTGTCTCCTCGGATGGAGACTGTACCTTTTCTTGTTTTGGATCCTTGTGTTTTTCATGTGCTTGTGTAGGTTGTGTTATTCCTTCCTATTGTTGTGATTTTGGTTGTTGTTCTTGACTTTGTCTACTTTCCACATTCTCCACATCTGGTTTTCCCTCCTCCTATTATTTCCAATTAACCTCCCATACATTGATAAACACCTAAACATTTTCGACCTTTAGTAAAAAAGGAAACTTTTCCCATTGAACAGAGTTACCAATCAAACAAGCACTGTACCAATTTCTCACTTTTTTAGAGGTAACAAAAAGTCATTCATTTTGAAAGTGTTGATTCAGAATACACCTTTTTTTTTAACATCTTTTTGACACTTTAAATTTTCTTAATGACCAATTTTTTAGAAATGTTAGTGTTTTTTATGTTGATTTCAAAAAACATTAATGCAACATCGACCCTTTTTTTGACTTATTTTGATACTTTAAATTTTTTGATACATTAAACATGAATAATTTTTTTTTTTTAAATGTTGTTGATTTTCGTGTAGGTTTTGAAAAGCATGAATGAGTTCTTTTTTTGGGGGCATATTTTTGACTCTTTAAATATTTTTATGTCTTAAGTATGCCCTTTTTTTAAAATGATTGTTCTTTAACCATTTTTCAAGTTGTCTTCTTCGTCTTATTCTTTTTTCTTCCTAAGATGTTCGTTTTCAAGGGGTTTTTCAAGTTTGTTTGTTTTTTTTTTTCCTTACAATTTTATTTTTGTAATGATTTTTTTTATTCTTTTGCAAAATTAGAAAAAAAAATAATAAAATTAATATTTTGAAGTTAGGAATTATTATTATTATTATTATTTCTCGTTAATTATTTAAATTCACAAAATAATTGTCACTAAAAAATAATAATTAAAAACGTTCGATGAAAAATACACATTTTGCATATAGATATAATTAAAAAAAATATACATTTTGGGACATTTTCTCTAACAATGACATGCCAAATAAAAGATTTTATGGGACAAATTACACCAAAAAAACCACAATTTATAAAAAATATTATTTTCCCCAAGGTTGTTTGGAAGTTGGGCAGGGTAGGCCCGATTCTGAGAATCGTCTTGCCCTTACTCAGCCGCGGGCCAATGAGGCAAGAGCTAGGCATAGCTCTTGCCGACCAGGCATGCAGCCCCTTTGTGACTGGGTGGGTGCAGACTGATTCCCAGAATCGGGCCTGCCTTGGCCCAACTGTAGGAGGGGTGAATTTTTTTTAACTTATCTTTTTCAATGTTATTTTTATTTTATTTTACTTATTATATTTGTCTTTGATGATTTGATTTATTATATTATATTATATATATATATATATATATATAAATATTATATATATATAATTTAATTTCTAAAATTTTTTTGTTTTTTAAATTTTATTGATTTATTTTTTAATTCTTGTTGCAGGGGTTGTGTCAATGTTCGATTAGCAACCCCGACCCTAATATGTGTCAATTTTAAATAGTTAGTTGTTTGTTTGTTTGTTTTGTGTTTGTTTGTTTTTGTTTTGTTTTTTTTTGTTTTTTTTGTGTTTTTTTTTTTTTGTTTTTTTTTTTTTTTTTTTTTTTTTTTTTTAATTTTTCAGTGTTTCGTTACAATGAATCAAGTCGCCTCCACAATGTGTTAATTTGATAGTTGTTTTTTAAGTTTCAATTGCAATGGGTCAAACATGCTCCTAGTATGTGTCAATTTAATAGTTGATTTTTAAGTTTTCATTACAATGTGTCAAGCTGGCTTAAGATAAGATTTAAAAAAAACCATATTTTTAGTATTTGGTATAATGACCTTATTATTTAGGTATTTATTTTTAAGGTTTAATTTTGTCATGATATTTGATTTCAAAATATGTTGAAAATCTAAGGTTGTTATAGTCATAATATTTGTTTTTAATTCTATGGTTGAAAAATGTTGAAATTTTAAGGTTTTTTTGAGTCGTGGTATTTTATATTTAACACCATGGTTGAAAATTGTTGGAATTTTTAGTTTTTTTGAAGTCATGATATTTTATCTTCAACGTATTGTTATAAACTATTGGAATTTTAATGATTTTTAGAGTAATGGTATTTTATTTTTAATGTCGTTGCTAAAAAAATGTGGGAATTTTAGCTAAAAAAATAAAAAAACATTGATATTAGAATCAACACCTTTTGATTCTAGGGTGTTTTTTGCGCAAAAAAAAGGTTTTTACTACCATTTAAAAAAAAATGTTGAAAATTTACCCAAAAAACATTATTCCAACATACACACTTCATTTTTGGGTTGTTTTTCATGTTTTTTGCAGTTTGTTTTTGCTACAGTTCTCGTTTTCAGGTTACAGTGCTTGTTCGAATTGTAACTTTGTTTTTGTTGGTAAGAGTCCCTCTTAGCCTAAATGTATAAAAAGTGAGGATTCACCTTGAATCACGTGATTTTCCCATACCTCGCAATAACTTCAGCTGAAATGTTTGGTGTCTTCTCAATCACCATGTTGATCATTTCCTTATAAATATTAAAAATGATGTTGATATCTATTTTTAAACAAGCAATTGTGGATGCCCATAAATGTTGAAAGCGTGCAACTGTAATAGGTGCACTAATTCCCTCCACCAGCTATAAATATTTGGGTATTGCCCATTCAGTGAAAGCAAACAAGATGAGTAACCAGGCATAATGGAAGTATGTGCAACTATCTTGCGCCTCCAAACAATCCATCAAAAACTACTTGAGCAAAATGTTGCCCAATTCATCTGTACGCCTAGCACACATTTTGTTGATGTTATAATTTCACATGCTAGCACTTCATCCTTTCTGACTTTTTGAGTAATTTGCATGCCATCACCTATGTCAAAGACTGGATAGCTTTGTCATTTATTCGTGAAATCAAGAATCCACGCCTTCCTTTTTTTTGTCTTGTATTTTGCCTGCACTTGTTCTCCAAGACTTTTGTCTACATCTTAGCATTGACTAGGGGCTTTGGGTCTTCTCCGACAATTAGCAAGTCGATGATGCATGCTATCACCTATCTAGTAATCTAAACTTCATAGTCTAACCACAGATAACTACCATGCACACAACTTAATAATAGCTTTGTGATAATATTGATTTTAGGACTGTGCCAAAAATGTGGGATCTCTAGCAAGTTCAAAATAATAGATCACTCTAACCCAAATACCCACCCTTGAAACTCAAGCTAAAAAATAATAGGGTTCCTAGATGGTGCTCGTTGTGAATAACTGATCAACTCTGGGAATTTCTTCTTGTTTTTGATGTTATCATTTGTATTTATGATTTGCTCAACATAACCCAACATGTTACCCTTTGTCAAAACACTGGATAGGATAAATGACAAAGTCATGGTATACTTAGGATCCTTTTGTAGCTTAACCTACTTAGTTTTGGCTTTCCTAGGTGGGATATATTGCCTTCCTAACCTGAACCCTGTGGACTACGATGATGACCCAATAACCTCTGCTCCACTTTCTTCCATTACATCCATGTCCTTTGGTTGGGTTTTTGTAGCAATGGAGGGTTGCTTTATGCAAGCTCTTCATGCTTCCAGGGCTCTTGCAACTCACACCATCTTTTCGATCTATGACTCCTTGTACAACTGTTGCAACCTCCCATAAGAATAGCTCATGACTGGACGCACCAGCTTCTTCAAAACTCACACTTGGCTCATTACAATCAACTCGAAATTTCTAAGTGAAAAATAAGCAAATTTGAGCCCTCCTTTTCCCATTTATAGTATTTTAGGCATAAGTGCACTGTCTCTGGTGCTTGTATGGCATGACCTCCTATCATAACTCTTAGGTGACATATCTTGCCTTGGTGCGTGGTCCAAGCTTGTAAGCGTCTCATTTACGATCCTCCATAATAGATTTTGACAGTCCAAATTGATTTTAAGCGATAAATTATTCCTTAGCGGTTAAGGAACTATCCATTCATATTTACTCAAACGAACTACCCTACTGATGTGGTCAACAATCAAATTAAATACACACACACACACACACACACACACATAGTAGTGTGACAACTATTCTCCACTTAGCTACAATTTCCCCTAACACCATGTGCTGCACAAATATGTGACAAATCCCTGTAATACACTCCTTCGTGTATAGTATTTCCCTTCACACAACAACCTTATTCTTCTGTGACAAACAACACAACTCTCATTTTTTATGAAAACACTAAAAAATAAGTCATGCATAATGCTAACATCCACTTTCTTTGTCCTAATAGGCATGGAAGAATTTTTTGTCTCCAATTTCAGCTCTGATATTGTGCGCTCGCCTTTTGTCTGTGAAATGTGAAGATTCCTTGGGTCCTTTTCATCATCAACTCCTTTTGTAATATTATAACACCATAAATTCTTGTACCTATTATAAAGGTTTATGCGATGGACACAGGGGTATTGTTCTATGCACAGTCTGACATTCTAGCACAAAGATATTTTCCTTCAAAGCCTTCAAAGATTTATTGAGCACACCATTCTCAACTGCAAAGTTGAATGTAGATTTAAAAATTTGTATCATTATCCTCCTATTCGACTGTTCTTCGACACACTTCCAACTCAACATATTAATTCTTCGGAATAACATCTAGAGTGTGTACAAACTTATGAACCCACTCCTCCTGCAGGATCTTTCATTTATTCCAGGTAATAACACAACTTTTCACATGGCTCATTGGATAATCCAATCCCATATACTTCACTCCCCTAACATTTGACTTTGAACCAAAGAAAATACATATCAAATGCTTAAATATTTTCAAGGTTTCTATAACATTCTTATGCATGGTCTAACATCACACCGAAGTTTCTCTCAAAGCAACATCCAAGGATAATAATTTAAAATGTTTAGGTATTTGCAATTTAAACTCTCGGACAAAAGACAAAACATCAGGTAAACCATCATACCTTCAAGGGTCATGCACCTTAGCCCTGATCCAACGCATTGCACATGTAATATGCCCACACCTTCTGGTTGAAACTTCATGTAATATATTCTTCTAATTCTCCAAACCCTCTTCAGAGTCTACCAAGAAGGAATCGACACTGTGCCAAATCAACTCACTATTCGTAGTAATATCAATATAGTCCTCCTTTTGCACAATTATGTTATAGATATTGTCCAAATCTTCTTGATCTAAAATTAAAATTGAAGGTTTCTTATAAAATTTTGCAAGCTAGTTTATGTCTTATGGGCAATGGTTCGAAATTACAAAAACACATAAACTTAGTAAACTTGGTTAAGTTTTGTAGATTTTAATAGTGAAAAATAGATAAGAAGCAACATCACAAAACAACAATTTGATGTTGGAGTTCACCCCTCTTGGGCTACATCTTCGGTTCTAACTTCCAATGTTGGCCCTTTAAATTATATGCTCAAATGTCAAATTACATCAACATGAAATGCTCAAATTGCAAAAATAGCACTACCATTGCTTCTAGAACACCCAAAAATCCCTGTGTAGGCTCTTCTTATGCTCAAAAATATTGAAAAATGGCTAAATTTAGGCCTCCTTCTCCATTTCCTTGATAATTGCTATGAAAAATCAACCTTTTGTCAAAATTGACAATGAATTATGTCTTTGGCAGATATGCAAGGTTACAAATTCACGCGGGTTCGACAACAATTCTGCAGATTATGGTGGATTTTGTTGGAAGTATGTGCAACTATCTTGCGCTTCCAAACAATCCATCAAAAACTACTTGAGCAAAATGTTGCCCAATTCATCTGTACGCCTAGCACACATTTTGTTGATGTTATAATTTCACATGCTAGCACTTCATCCTTTCTGCACTTTTTGAATAATTTGCATGCCATCACCTATGTCAAAGACTGGATAGCTTTGTCATTTATTCGTGAAATCAAGAATCCACGCCTTCCTTTTTTTTGTCTTGTATTTTGCCTGCACTCGTTCTCCCAAGACTTTTGTCTGCGTCTTAGCATTGACTAGGGGCTTTGGGTCTTCTCCGACAATTAGCAAGTCGATGATGCACGCTATCACCTGTCTAGTAATCTAAACTTCATAGTCTAACCACAGATAACTACCATGCACACAACTTAATAATAGTTTTGTGATAATATTGATTTTAGGACTGCGCCAAAAATGTGGGATCTCTAGAAAGTTCAAAACAATAGATCACTCTAACCCAAATACCCACCCTTGAAACTCAAGTTAAAAAATAATAGGGTTCCTAGATGGTGCTCGCTGTGAATAACTGATCAACTCTGGGAATTTCTTCTTGTTTTTGATGTTATGATTTGTATTTGTGAGTTGCTCAACATAACCCAACATTTTACCCTTTGTCAAAACACTGGATATGATAAATGACAAAGTTATGGTATACTTAGGATCCTTTTGTAGCTTAACCTGCTTAGTTGTGGCTTTCCTAGGTGGGATATATTGCCTTCCTAACTCGAACCCTGTGGACTATGATGATGACCCAATAACCTCTGCTCCACTTTCTTCCAATACATCCACGTCCTTTGGTTGGGTTTTTGTAGCAACAGAGGGTTGCTTTGTGCAAGCTCTTCATGCTGTCTGGGCTCTTGCAACTCACACCATCTTTTTGTTCTATGACTCCTTGTACAACTGTTGCAACCTCCCATAAGAATCGTTCATGACTGGACGCACCAGCTTCTTCAAAACTCACACTTGGCTCCTTGCAATCAACTCAAAATTTCTAAGTGAAAAATAAGCAAATTTGAGCCCTCCATTTCCCATTTATAGTATTTTAGGCATAGGTGCACTGTCTCTGGTGCTTGTATGGCATGACCTCCTATCATAACTCTTAGGTGACATATCTTGCCTTGGTGCGTGGTCCAAGCTTGTAAGCGTCTCATTTACGATCCTCCATAATAGATTTTGACAGTCCAAATTGATTTTAAGCGATAAATTATTCCTTAGCAGTTAAGGAACTATCCATTCATATTTACTCAAACGAACTACCCTACTGATGTGGTCAATAATCAAATTAAATACACACACACACACATATATAGTAGTGTGACAACTATTCTCCACTTAGCTACAATTTCCCCTAACACCATGTGCTGCACAAATATGTGACAAATCCCTATAATACACTCCTTCGTGTATAGTATTTCCCTTCACACAACAACCTTATTCTTCTGTGACAAACAACACAACTCTCATTTTTTATGAAAACACTAAAAAATAAGTCATGCATAGTGCTAACATCCACTTTCTTTGTCCTAATAGGCATGGAAGAATTTTTTGTCTCCAATTTCAACTCTGATATTGTGCGCTCGCCTTTTGTCTGTGAAATGTGAAGATTCCTTGGGTCCTTTTCATCATCAACTCCTTTTGTAATATTATAACACCATAGATTCTTGTACCTGTTATAAAGGTTTCTGCGATGGACACAGGGGTATTGTTCTATGCACAGTCTGACATTCTAGCACAAAGATATTTTCCTTCAAAGCCTTCAAAGATTTATTGAGCACACCATTCTCAACTGCAAAGTTGAATGTGGATTTAAAACTTTGTATCATTATCATCCTATTCGACTGTTCTTCGACACACTTCCAACTCAACATATTAATTCTTGGGAATAACATCTAGAGTGTGTACAAACTTATGAATCCACTCCTCCTGCAGGATATTTCATGTATTCCAGGTAACAACACAACTTTTCACATGGCTCATTGGATAATCCAACCCCGTATACTTCACTCCCCTAACATCTGACTTTGAACCAAAGAAAATACATATCAAATGCTTACATATTTTCAAGGTTTCTATAACATTCTTATGCATGGTCTAACATCACACCGAAGTTTCTCTCAAAGAAACATCCAAGGATAGTAATTTAAAATGTTTAGGTATTTGCAATTTAAACTCTCGGACAAAAGACAAAACATCAGGTAAACCATCATACCTTCAAGGGTCATGCACCTTAGCCCTGATCCAACGCATTGCACATGTAATATGCCCACACCTTCTGGTTGAAACTTCATGTAATATATTCTTCTAATTCTCCAAACCCTCTTCAGATTCTACCAAGAAGGAATCGATACCGTGCCAAATCAACTCACTATTCATAGTAATATCACTATAGTCTTCCTTTTGCACAATTATGTTATAGATATTGTCCAAATCTTCTTGATCTAAAATTAAAATTGAAGGTTTCTTATAAAATTTTGCAAGCTAGTTTATGTCTTATGGGCAATGGATCGAAATTACAAAAGCACATAAACTTAGTAAACTTGGTTAAGTTTTGTAGATTTTAATAGTGAAAAATAGATAAGAAGCAACATCACAAAACAACAATTTGGTGTTGGAGTTCACCCCTCTTGGGCTACATCTTCGGTTCTAACTTCCAATGTTGGCCCTCTAAATTATATGCTCAAATGTCAAATTACATCAACATGAAATGCTCAAATTGCAAAAATAACACTACCATTGCTTCTAGAACACCCAAAAATCCCTGTGTAGTCTCTTCTTATGCTCAAAAATGTTGAAAAATGGCCAAGTTTAGGCCTCCTTCTCCATTTCCTTGCTAATTGCTATGAAAAATCAACCTTTTGTCAAAAATGACAATGAATTATGTCTTTGGCAGATATGCAAGGTTACAAATTCACGCGGGTTCGACAACAATTCTGCAGATTATGGTGGATTTTGTTGGATAGTTAAGCACATCAATAAGGTCATGCCCCTATCTTTTTTCCCCTTGGTACGGTCATGTGGCAATAATATGATTGGGGGTGCAGACCAGAGGCCACTCACTTGCCATCCCTTTGCCCCTGGGCATGTGAGACTTGACACGCCCCCCCCTCCCCCCCAAAACGATGAAACCGTTAGCAATAACTATAACTGCCTACCCATACATAGTAAGAACTAACCGCATGGTGTAGTGGTAAGGCATTCAGTTATGTTGTCGGAGGTCACGACATCGAACCCCGCCCAGGTCGATCAGTCCTTAAACCAAAATTTTGGCACCAACTGTTAAACCACATGGTGACCTTCCATAGGGCCACATGGCAACCTTCCATAGGGCCACGTGGTGACCTTCCGTAAGACCACATGGTGACCTTCCATAGGGCCACGTGGCAATCTTTCATTGGACCATGTGGTGGCTTGAGGTTGGCCCAACCACAATCACCACAAATAATAGAAACTCGCCACTTGTCCTATCTTGATTCGCTCGTTTGACAACCATACTACACATTCACCCTATTGATGTCAGCACCATGTCATCGTACAATTGGCTCAGTCAACCCTGCAAGTTGACTATTTAGTTGTTTGCCAGAAAATTCAAAATGTGATAACTTCCTCATACGGTGTCGAATTGAGGCAATTCAAGCATCGTTGGAATGAAAATGACGAGATATAAGATTTTGCGTCAGTTTTAGGAGATTTAGAGCACTTTTATTTTTGAGCATATTTTTTTATCTCTTAGATCACTTATGCATCCAACTCATCTTGTATAGGTTCCACATATCTATCCCCTTCCTCGAGATCAAATGGAATAATTACTTTGACATCGCCAAACTCAAATATCATCTATATTTTCTTCAAATTAATAATAACATGATTGTTAAATGCCTAGTCAATGCCTAACAACACAAGATATGGATCTATGTCATCCACAACTTTATAAATTCAAAATCTGCAAAACTATTTCTCCATCAATATCCACTTCCACATTAAATAACCTACCAGTAAGGAATATCCGATGTTAAATTTCCAACCGCAATTGAATAGGATACCAAGTCAGTTTCAACCTTCCCATCACTTCCCATGTCTTCTTTAGCAAATTTTTTAGATATGATCCCAAATCCAGAATGGTGTTATCCATATCATAGTCACCTACATGCTCGTTGAATCTGAACTCCCAACTTGTATTCTTCTTGCGAGCCACTTGATTGTCTATGCGTCTGGGGGTATATGTTGTGACTACATATGGTTCCTTGGTGCACTGATTGATTAATCTATGAAGCTTCTGCATTGTGTTTTCATCTTGCATCAGGTCTAAAAAAAGATTCAAAAATTCTTTAATAGAACTTTCTCGAACTTCAGGTCCTATGTTTGTTGTTCTAGCATAAATTAGAGCCATAGCATATACTGGGGCTTCTTTTGTAATATCCCATTATAGTGAAACAAGTTTTTTTGTGTGCCTATTTATAACTCATATTCTCTTTCAGTAGATCAAACTTCGATGGAGGATTTGTAGCTTTCCTCACCCACTATTGGTTTGTATTAGCTTTTTTTGTAGCATCTATCTTGGTCTTGGTACCTGAACGCATAACTACGCCCGCATGCAATTGGCCTCTACGTTGTTTGACAATTATCATCTGAATGTTTTGTCCCTTCTTTTCCTTCCATTTCACAATTAGTTGATGACATTTTTCTGGTGCATGATCAAGGGCTCTGCAATAAGTATAATTCTAACAAGGATTGATACAATCTCTTGCAAGATGTCTTATCCGTCCACAATTACAATAGATAATTAATCCTCTACCTCTTACTGGTCCTCCAGGTCCTTTACCCATCATCCCTTGACCTCTTTCTTACTGATAAAATGTCCCATATTGGTTATAAGCATGTGCAATTCCTTCTAGTCCCTCTCCTCCTTGCACATGGTAAGAGTCCATAATGTAATCCCCCATAAGCTCTAATACATGGCAATTATGGATCTCATGCCTGATTGACTTACATAAATCACAAAATAAGGTCCTCATATTTCTACATCATTGGGTAGTTTGAGGGGATATGTCCCCAAACTTTGCAAACCTCGCACCACGACTCCCTTCCTTGCAACAATGGGTTGGTTGTTCTAGTCACCGTAGAATCTATTAATGTAGGACATTCATTCCTATGGTGCCCCTCTATCTTGCATATTATGCACCATATCTCCTCGTGCTTCTCCTTGCCTTTGGTGAAGTCTTATAACTATAATTTCAACACGACTAACTGTGATTAAACTCGAGCCATGCCAATACTCTCCAATTGTTGCTAGAGATGCCTCAAATTTTAGTGTGATCTCCAATGCTTATAATTATGATGAAATCTTCTACTAGGTTAATGGTACTTGAATATGGGGGATTAGTCCAACAATGAACCACAACTTGTGTTATGCATCTAGAATCTCATATGTCAATCTGACCAACCATACCTTAAATATTTGATCATAATCCTACACAAATTCATTTTGTCCATGCTTCATCTCCTTCAACTCTGTAATGCATTGTGACTCAAACTTAGGCTTTTAGAACTCCTTTAGAAATGCTTGCTTTATGTTCTCAATTGTCTAGCTAGAGAATTATTCTTGTATTTCACATACCACGTCAATGTGTGATCTTCAAAAGTAGTTTCCAACTGTTGCTCCTTTAGAATAATCTAGTACCTAATTCACAGTCCAAACGGACTCACATATGAACAAATGTTGGTCGAGATCCCCAACCTCAGAACCATGAAATGCAGCCATCTTTGAAGTATCTACCATTTTCTTCTGTGCACTAGATCCTGATAATGGATTTCTAGCTATACTCACTATTTGTGATGAAACACTTTGTGCAATGTGTTGATTTGTGTAGCTTGGGAGGTACTCCAAGCCCTAGGGTTTGGGGTTTGAAGGGAAAAGCACCACAAGGGTCACTTGTGGGCTTGGAACCCAAGCATGGGGTTTTTCACCCATTGGGATTTGAGCCAAAATCATGATGAATTTGAGCATGAGAAAATTTGAGGTGATAGAGCTTAGCATGTCGATTCCAACGCTCCAAATATCACTAAAATAAGAGCTCTAGGAATGAATATATGAATTTTTGAAGTTGACAATTAATTATGGACAGTCAATTCATGTAGGCTTGTTCCAAGAGACATGTCTCTTCATCAATTCGTGGAGCCGTTGTTTATGTGTATATATATAAGGTGAGGTAGAGTTTATTTCTCATCCAAAGTGCAACACAAAGCAAGAGAAAATTTCGTTGAACAAGAAGGAGATCTTTGTTTTAGAGCCACCGATCAAGGTGCTACTTCAACAAGGAGAAAGGGAGTCGTTTGCGTTTTCTTATGACTATTTTGAAGGGTGTGGAAGTTTGTCGTTAGGCCAAGTTCATAAGGAGAGGTTGGCACTGTTTTCAAATGGTAATTCATATCTGAAACAAGCTGAAATGTGACTGTCCTGTGATGATGAGGCCACAGGTCTATAGTGGCTAGTTTGAGGGTTAAACAAGCCCTAAACAAGGAGCTGCAGGAGACCACTCACACAATGAAGTATCCAACCTTGTGGAGGAGAAGGAACCACAATTTTATGAGGCAGAATTGACTACAAATGGTGGAAGAATATGGGTTGTAGTTGTGCCCTAACCAGTGACCATATTTATGTAGTGTTGAACAACATTCTTCAAGGTATGTATCTTCGTCATTGTTGATAAGTGTTGGGTAAAGCATTGACCAAATTGGATTAGATTGTATAGTAGCCCATGGGAGCCATTTTGGAGGCGTGATTCAATGATTAAGGGCCTTCATTGGAGCAGATCTTGCAGTGTAGTATTGGGTGCCATTGGTATGTTGGAGGGCAGTGTGTTGGCTACCCAAAGTGGCCTTGTATAAGCTATCTTGACGTGACAAAGAAGAGCTGAAGGTTGGGTGAATATTGGTGCCAAAGTGCAACACTTTGATGGACTAGAGTGACTGTTATCCTAACAGATTGGAGGTCAGGAAGTGGCCAACATAGAGAGAAAATTGATGAGCCCATGTACATGCATCTGAAGTGACTTGTAGTAGTGTTAGGTGGCAGCCTTCCTGGAGTCTCGATATGTTGTCCTTTGAAGGACTGAGGGGAAACTAGTGAGTAGTATTGAAGGTAAGGACCGACAAGACAGGATACAACATAGAGTATGTGCATCTAAGTTTGTCATTGTATCTTGTATACCATAGACTATTGTATTATTCAGATTTGGTTTAATATAACGAAGATTGGCTCGTACATTATTGTACAATTTTGTTAAAAATTGGGTATACTTGTGCATATATGATTTACTATTTTATATTTTCCGATGTGCAAAGTAGTTCATGTTGAGATTCTTGGTTTGGTAGTGTCAACGATTCTAAGACTCTAACCTAGACCCAAGGTCATGGAAAGTCAACATGGTATCAGAGGGTGTCTAAGCTACTTTGAAAGTCAGTGAATCAATGTTGTGCACAACAAAGGACAACTTAAGAGGGAGTTGGTCTCATTGTAGGTGACAATGTCGAAGTTGCAGGCTGATATCCAGTATGAAGACATGTTAGAGGAGTTTTCCAACTATAGTCCATGGAAGGAAAGGGTCAAGTGGGTCTTGCAGGTCAACAAGATCTGGGAGTTCATTGAGAAATCCATCAAGAAGCCAAATGACCCGAAGGAGCTAGAAGTGTACAAGGATTTGGATACGAGGGCGAGAATGATCATCCTAGATGGTGTGAAGGATGCCCAAATACCTCATTGTCTACGAAGAACACCGCACATAATATGTGGATGGCTCTTCAAAATTTGTTCCAGAACAAGAACGAGAATAAGATATTGGTAAAAGAGGATAAGTTGAAGTCCACCAAGATGATAAAGGGTGAAGGCGTGACTTCGTATCTGACGAGATTGTCTCAGGTCAAAGATGAGCTTGTTGTCGTCGGTGTGACTATTTCATATGGATATATTGTGAGGATTGCCTCGAAAGGGTTCACCAAGGAATGAAATCCCTTCATCAAAGGGATTATTTCCAAAGAGAAGTTGCCAGACTGGAATAGGTTGTGGGAGGAATTCATTTAGGAAGAGTTGCGAGACAAGGATCGTCATCCAAGGAAGAAGACTTTCGATGATGATGTGGCACTTGCAGTGCAAATGAAGGGGAAGCAAAAGAAGGACTTGAGTAAGGTCAAGTGTCTTAATTGTGGTGAGATGGGTCATTTTTCGTCAAGATGTCTGATGAAGAAGAAGGGAGATGACGAGAAGAAGAAATGAAAGTAGGTCACCGATGTTGCCACTTCAGCTGAGTTAGATGTTCTCACCAAAAGATTGGAAGAGGAGGAATTTGTTATTAACTCTCATTTCTCACAGGGTACTATCAATGAGGATGGATGGTACATAGACATTGGTGCGACGAAACATATGATAGGGTCACAAGAGGTTTTTGAGACTCTAGCTGAATGGGACTCAAAGTTGCACATGGTGTTGGGCGACAAGAGTTAGTTGGAGATCCGAGGATCAGATGTTGTGCCATTCAGGATGGAGACAGGGTGAGTGATGTAGGTCCAAGTTGTATTGTTTATACTAGGACTCATATATAGTGTGATTTCTATCTCGATGATTGAGAAGAATTGGTTTGGGGTCTTGTTCCATGATGGGAAGGTAAGAATGAGACCTATAGGCTCTAAGTCTGATGGGATTGTACTCGGAGCTAGAGAGGATGGCCTCTACAGGTTGACAGGGAAGGCTATGAATCATGGAAAGAAGCAGGTCGAGCATGTGTAGGTTCTAGAGAAGTAGGAGCAGGTGCAAGTACAGGTTCCCGAGAAGAAGTTCCAGGTTCGAGATACTGAGAAGGAGTCGATTTCGAGATGGAGCTTGCAGGTTCAAAGGGAGACTTTGCAGCCCAAGAAGAGCGCGTGGTCAGTGGGGAGCAAGGGTGCTCCTACAACTACCAAGAAGGAATCATGGAAGGACAGGAAAGTGATACATGAGAAGAATAAGAAGCAAGATGCTTCTAGTCATAGTGACACTTCCGAGAAGGGCGTAGTTCACAGAACAAGGATTACTGTGATTTTGAGCGTCAAGAGTTGGGCAAGTGTTGCGAGTAGTGATGATGATGATGAGTTACTTCCTAGTCTTGGAAGTACTTCCCTCGCTAAGAGGGAGTGTTTATTTGTGTAGCTTGGGAGGTACTCCAAGCCCTATAGCTCGGGGTTTGGAGGGAAAAGCACCGCAAGGGTCACTTGTGGGCTTGAAACCCAAGCATGGGGTTTTTCACCCATCAAGATTTGGTCCAAAACCATGATGAATTTGAGCATGAGAAAATTTTAGGTGATAGGGCTTGGTGTGCCAATTCCAACGCTCCAAAGATCACTCAAATTGGAGCTCTAGAAACAAAGATATGAATTTTTGAAGTTGACAATTAATTATGGATAGTCAAGTCATGTAGGATTGGTCCACGAGACATGTCTCTTCATCAATTCGTGGAGCCTTTGTTTATGTGTATATATATAAGGTGAAGTAGAGGTTATTTCTCATCCGAAGTGCAACACAAAGCAAGAGAAAAGTTCATTGAACAAGGAGATTATGTTTTAGGGCTGCAGATCAGGGAGCTACTTCAGCAAGGAGAAAGGGAGTCGTTTGGGTTTTCTTGTGACTATTTTGAAGGGTGTGGAAGTCTGATGTTAGGTCGAGTTCATAAGGAGAGGTTGGGACTATTTTCAAATGGTAATTCATGTCTAAAACAGGCCGAAATGTTGACAGTCTTGTGATGATGAGGCCACAGGCTTGTAGTGGCTAATTTGAGGGTCAAACAAGCCCTAAACAAGGAGTTGTAGGGGCCCACTCACACAATGAAGTATCCAGCCTTGTGAAGGAGAAGGAACCACAATTTTATGAGGCAGAATTGACCATAGATGGTGGAAGAATACGGTCTGCAGTTGTTTCCTAACCAGTGATCAGATTTATGTAGTGTTGAACAACATTCTTCAAGGTATGTATCTTCTTCATTGTTTCTAAGTGTTGGGTCAATCATTGACCAGATTGGATTAGATTGTATATCAGTCTGTGGGGGCCAATTTGGAGGCATGATTCGATGATCAACGACCTTCATTGGAGTAGATCTTGCATTGTAGTATTGGGTTCCATTGATATGGTGGAGGGTACAATGTTAGCTACCCAAAGTAGCCCTAGACAAGCTATCTTGATGTGACAAATCAGAATTGAATGTTGGGTGAATATTGGTGCCAAAGTGCAACACTTTGATGGACTATAGTGACTGCTAACTTGGCAGATTGGAGCTCGGGAAGTGGCCAACATAGAGAGCAGATTGATGAGCCCGTGTACATGCAATAGAAGTGACTTGTAGTAGTGTTAGGTGGCAACCCTCCTGGAGTCTCGATGTGTTATCCTTTGAAGGGCTAAGGGGTGGCTAGTGAGCAGTACAGAAGCGAAGGACCGGTAGGACAAGATACGACATAGAGTCTACGCAACGAAGTTTGTCATTATATCTTGTATACCATATACTGTTGTATTATTCAGATTTGGTTTAATATAACTAAGATTGGGTTGTACATTATTGTACAATTTGTGTATACTTGTGCATATATGATTTACTGCTTTGTATTTTCTGTTGTGCAAAGTAGTTCTTGTTGAGATTATTGTTTTGGTAGCGTCAGTGATTCTAAGACTCTAACCTAGACCCAAGGTCGTGGAAATTCAACACAATGTTCTTTACTTTGGAACTATGTGGTCCACTTCCCTTCAACTGACTAGGTTCACTCCTAGTGTTATTCTGAGTACTTTTAGTTTCCTTAATAAGTAAAGTATACAAAACACTACTAGGTGAACTTACCTTAAATCAACTGATGCATGTAGGTTGTGGGTTCGAAAAAGGGCATGATCTGAGTAGGGTGGTTGAGATGAAAAAGTTCTAATACTCTTAGGTTGTACTATGAGAGTCCTATGTCCTCTCCTTCTTTCATCTCTATTGCTCCTTCTTCTCCTATGACCCTTTTCCACTTTCTTTTGATGGGATTTTTTCAACTGTAAGTACTGACACAAATTTGTCTCCTCTCTCATCACCGCATTGAAACCTTCTTCAACTACACAAGGCTCCACTCTAAAAAAGTGTTATGCTTTTCTACCATGCACTTTCTTCCTTGGCTTCCTCGCTTCACGTGGTCAATTATATAACACCTTGGCATACCTTCTAGAAATTAGCTTAGAATTCCCACAATTTATCCACTCTCTACCTCCTTCTTCCTCTTCACCCTAGGCCGTATTCCCTCAGACCATTTTCTGTTCATCCCCCAGCTCCCCCATTGTGCACAAGGGGTTTACTTACACATATTATCTCATTCCATCTTCAAAACTCTCTTGCCACGTAACAACCTCTTGATGAATGTTGGTAATGATCTCATGTAACTCCCACACAGTCCCTTCAAAAACATCCTTCCGACAGTGCTATAAGATACTATAGATTCAATAGCAAACTTTGTAATGCACCCATCTAAGACACTCTTAAACCAATGATATACTATCCAAGAAATCTTATTATTAACAACCTTCAACTACTGAACCAACTCAAGAGTTCAAAGCTTTGGCTCAACAATTTTCCAATTTCTATTTTGATAATTTAACCTTTATATCCACTCTACTAATAACTGCGGGAACTTGACAAATAAAATTTCATAAAATTCGGTAAAGACATACCACTATAGCCATTTTTCTATGTTGATCCACTGACCGTTAATCTCAATGGAAGAAAATTCTTTCTTATTATTTTCAATTCACTGATTGATTTCCTCCTTAATGAGATTTTATATTCCCTTAAATAATAAATCCCGGTCCTGACAACAAAACCAATTGTTTCCTTTGGGGATAGTTTGACTCGGGTTAATGTGCAAAGTTCAACTAACAAAACCCCACTAGACACTGGCCCTTTCGGCATCACCTATAAATCAGGTGAAGTCTCACCAAAGACACCTATACAGGGACCAATTTTCTATAGTACTAAAGGGAACCAAAATTTGCACGATAGCTACTCTTTTAAGCATTCTACAGGGTTCATCTTAGGCTCAATGGTGTTAATTCCAATTCTAGATATCCATAAACAAATTTAAAAAAGGGGTGTTGCATTTTTATACATAATGCAACACCAAACATTACCACCTTCGGTGTGTTGAAAATGATTCAAAACCTTGCTACAATATATTAACCATAAACATAACTACAATCAATATTCAACCAACACATCACATACACATAAATGGGGACAAATCAACCGCCAACTATATTCCATTAATATTAAAATAGTGTTGAGCATGATCTTACAACATGACCAATCCAACTTGTTTAGGATAACCTACCTAATAACCACAACATTACAATATTGTCGACACAATAAATTTAACCAACTCAACACAAAACCAACATAAGAGAATAGACCAACAAAATAGTGAAAACCAATAACATTGAATCAACCAACCAACCAACCCGAATCCTCTCTGCTTGCATCTATTTCTACATAATCATGTGGTCCCAAGCTGACCTTTATACCATGGGAAATACTAGAGAAAATAATTACCATGGGCAAGTAAACTACTAGTGCTATGCTTAACCTAATCAAAATTTGTACAAAAGACACATTCAAACTTAACCATTTCCACTTTGATCGCCTCATGCGTCACTCCCTTCTACATGTTTTTCCTTTTGTGATGATTTTGCGTGTAGATACTCTTGTGCCAATTCTATGCATTGATACTCCTCGTTATTTCCTGCAGCGCACAACTCCAAAATTGTCTCAAAACTTAAAAAATTTCTCAAAATCTTCTTGCCAAAACTGGCCTTAACAGATACAAAAATGGATCCATTACTCAAACAAAAAATGAACATACCAAAGTGCATTAATATACATTATCCAACACCCATGGAATAACATGCCCAAGGTAAATGGCACAAAATTGAAGAAGAAAATGCACAAAAGCTATAGGTATTCACACAAGTGTTAATAACTCAAATGTTTATTCAAAAGAGTTCCAATTCAGGGTTCCAAAGTTGTTGAAATGAACCACATTTGTTCATGGTATTAGGAGGAATCTAGTTTTGTTTTTTCAAGTGCAGTAGATACAAACACTAATTTTTGAAATACTAAGAATTACTCCTAATGATGTAGATATTCTTTTAGCACTTCCAATTTAGCATTAAGCAATATAGAAATTCAACCATAAATGCATAAGGACAGTAGAGGTCACAATGCATAAAGAGAACAAAAGATTTACCCTAGGAAAACCCACTTGGGGAAAGAACCCGACAACCTTTTCCTTGGAGAAATTCTTCAATTCAACAAGAGATACACCTAATACTGCTAGTCAACTATGAGGTCAAACTAACCAACAATGTTATGTCCAAACCTGGTCAAATAGCCCTCTTGTCAAGTCAATCTTCTACCCTTGAACTTCAACCCTCTCTAATTTTCCTAGGCCGAATTTCAGCCTCCAAAAATATGCCCAAAAACTTGGCCCCGTTGCCCATAATGTTTTGCCTAGAATTTTGACCCTACTACCCAGAATTTCGACTTGCTACCCAAAATTTTCCTTGAAAAGTCACACATGCAAAGTCAAGGAGAGAGAGAAAAGTGCTTGAGAAGAATTCATCATACTTTTTCATTCTTCTTCTTCATTAGGATGCCCAAAGTAGATCTTGTATTGCGTGAGGTTGAATGGTGCCTTGTGGAGGAGGTCAAATGCTCTATATATACTTTTTTTCCTGTCCGAATGGGTGTGTCTCTTTATTGGGGGTGACTTGGTAAGTTTGGAGCCAAAAATTCAACAATTCAAATTTCAAAATTTTCTCTTTTGATACCAACATGAATAACATGTCCTCTAATAATTCTATCGAGGGATAAACAATGAAAGTGACATGAAGAACGTGTCTTAAAATTTCATTATATATTTCAAGGACTAAAATATAATTTTTTGAAGACCGACCATAACTGCAAAGTTCAACATCTAGAGCAAGAAACATCACTGACCATGTTTCTTTAGTTATGACAATGAGTTAAAGTTAAAAAATAAAGAAATCATCCAGTGAAAAAACAACAATAAAAATCCCTATTAGACCTTAGGTAACCTAACAATAATGAAATAAGCATCAGGTTACTAGTACAATCCTATCAATGTGAATACTAAAAGGAACAAGCTAGCAAGTGGCCAATGATGATAGTCCAATACAAAATGAGAGGAATCGCACCAATGAGGAAAGTAGAACTAAAGGCACCAAGACTCGAAATCAATGTCCCAGAGAGAATTGTCTCAAGTTGATAGGAATATATTTGTTAGAGGAAAGGCAATGGTGATTCCCTTCAAGCAAAACAAGGTAAGGAGATATACGACGAATAATTAAGGCATGGACTCAACTCTAGGGAACTTGCAAAGTAATGGAAGGGTGACATAAGGCATCATACCTCCACATGGAACAACAAATCAAAGACTAACATGGGAAGATTGGAGGGAAATGTTTGAATGAAATGTATGAATTGGACATTCTTTTTTAAGTGTGAGTAAGTAATGGTAAATGAACAATGTGAACATAGATTTAGCTTTGGCTAGTGAATTGGGCTTTGATGAAACTCAATGATCATGACAACCAAGTGGAAGAACACAACTATGTAGAATCTCTATACTAGCATAGATCCATCTTAACTTTGCATTTATCAATCACTGAGAGGGATCAAATATCTTGAGGTGCAAATCTTTCCTCAAGTTTTGCACTAAAAAAAGAGGTTTAAAGATTGAACTTGAGGAAAGGTTTGCACCTCGAAATATTTGATCCCTCTTGGTGCTTAATAGATCCAGAGTTAAGATGGATCTACGTTGGTTTACCTAATAGATAATTATATAAAATTAAAGCATAAATTTTCACACATAAGGACTATAAATACATGAATCAAAATCATTAAAATGGGATTCCTTTTTTTTTTTTTTTTTTAACTTTTCCTATAACGCATACAAGATGAAACCTAACCTAACTTTGGATACATAAGGGCCATTCACAAATGCTTTAAAGAAAGAAGTTAATACACCTTCATAAAAACACTCTCATGCTAGATGACAACAACAAATAGAGGTATTTCTAGTTTGAGAATTTTCTTTTATTTACACAAACCATTCACTATATATAATATATATATATAATTAAAAATAAAAATACAAATAAAGAAAAAATAACTCTTCCTTTCTATTTTAAAAAAATTCCTTATTTTTTTAAAACTTTGCCTATAAGACACTCTGATACAAACATAAAGCCTAATTTGGTGTTCTACAGGGGAAAGATTACCTTTACCAATAATAGCCACCTGTGAGATTGATCGCTCAAGGTCCTCATCCGTGTATATCTTCATGAATCTTTTGTATCTATGTGTAGCTTTTACACAAAAGGATTCAAATCTCAAATTTGGCACAACATATTCACACTTGGTTTCCTATATAAGACTCTCATGCTAGAGCGCAACAATAATTATACAAAAGTAAAGCATACATTTTTCGACATAAGGACTATAGATACATAAATCAAAATCATTGAAAATATATTCCCTAATCTTTTTTTTAAACTTTGCTTATAATACACTCTGATACAAAAACAAACCCTATTTTTCAAACATAAGGACTATAAATACAAAAATCAAAATCATTGAAGTGGGATTCCATAATTTTTTTAGAAAACTTTTCCTATAAGACATACAAAAACAAAGGCAAACGTTTCATACATAAGGACCATTCACAAATGCTTTAAAGAAAGAAGTTAATACACTCTAATAAAAACACTCTCATGCTAGACGACAACAATAAATAGAGGTGTTTTGGTCGAGATTTTTTTTTTTTTTTATTTTATTTTATTTTTATTTATTTTTTTTTTATTTTTTTATTTTTATTTTTTATTTATTTTTTTTTTTTGCATAACCATTGGTAAAAGATTTAAAATTTAATTAAAAAAAATAAAAATAAGAGAAAAATAACTCTTCTTTTTTTATTTTACTTTTAAATTAAGAAACTATTCAAAAATTTTCCCCCATTTTTTTTAAAAAACTTTTGCCTGTAAGAACACTTTGATACAAAAATTAAAACCTAATTGGGTGTTCTATCAAGGGAAATATTGCCTTTACCAAGAATAGCCACATGTGAGATTGGTAACTTAAAGTTTCTAATCCCTAAAATCACTTTCGTGAATCTTTTGTATCTATATATAGTTCTCACATAGAAGGATTCAAATCTCTTCTTTTTATTTTTATTTTTAAAGAGAAAATAACTCTCTTTTTTTAATTAAGAAATTATAATGAAAAAAATAAAAAATTTCCCCTTTTTTTTTTAAACTTTGCCTATAAGGTACTATGATACAAAAATAAAGCCTAATTTGGTGTTCTACAAGGGAAAGATTACCTTTACCAATAATAGCCACCTATGAGATTGACAACTCAAGGATTCAAATCTCAAATTTGACACAACATATTGACGCTTGGTTGCTTATAAAACACTCTCATGCTGGAGCACAACAATAATTATACAAAAGTAAAATATAAATTTAAGACATAAGAATTATAGAATAATTTATGAACTTTCACTTTGATACAAAAATAAACCTTATTTTTGAGACATAAGGACTATAAATAAATGAATCAAAATCATTAAAATGGGATAACCTATTATTATTATTATTATTATTATTATATATATATTTTTTTAACTTTTCGTGTAAGACATACAAAAATGAAGCCCAACTTTCCAAACATAAGGACGACTCACAAATACTTGAAAAGGAAGAAATTAATACACTTTCATAAAAACACTCTTATGCTAGAGGACAATAATAAATCAAGGTCTTTTTGGTGTGTGAATTTTCTTATAAATTATAATGAAAAAAGTTATCAAATTTTTCCTTATTTTTTTTTAAACTTTGCCTATAAGGCATTATGATACAAAAAATAAAGTCTATTTTGGTGTTCTACAAGGGAAATGTTACCTTTACCAAATAACACCTGTGAAATTGACAACTCAAGGTCCTAATCCTTGAATGCATCTTTTGTATCTATACATGACTCTCACATAAAAGGATTCAAATATCAAATTTGGCACAACATATTGACACTTGGTTGCCTATAAAATGCTCTCATGCTGGAGCACAACAATAATTATACAAAAGTAAAGCATAAATTTTCAGACATAAGGACTATAGATACATAAATCGAAATCATTGCAATGAGATTCCCTAAAAAAAAAATTAAGAACTTTGCTTATACTACAAATACAAAAATAAACCCTATTTTTGAGATATAAAAGCTATAGATACATGAACCAAAATCTTTGAAACAAGATAAAGAGAAAATAACACTCTTTTTTTTTATCTTATTTTTAAAATTAAGAAATTATAATGAAAAATGTTTTATCCAAAATTTTCCCTATTTTTTTTAGTTTTCCTATAAACACTGTCATAGGAAAAGATTTAATTTAGCTTTATTTATACAAATCATTCACAAAGATTTAAAATCTAAATTAAAACAATAAAAAAGGAAAAATATTTTTTTTATTGGTTATTTTATTTTTATTTTTAAATTAAGAAATTATAATGAAAAAGTTTTATCAAAATCCCCCCCTTTTTTTCTTAGCTTTTGTATGATGTTTTGGAGGGGGGGGCTTGCCTTTACCGATAATAGCCACATGGGAGATTGACAACTCAAGGTTCTAATCCCTGAATCGATTTGTGAATTTTTGTGCCTATATGTAGCTCTCACACAAAAAATATTCAAATTTGGCACAACAAATTGACAATCGATTATTTTTATGTGTGGAAATTTTGTTAGAATTTTATGCCATTAAATAGGCTAGATAGAGAAGAATACCATGGAAAAGAACAATGGCTTATGAAAACGCCGAGTCCAAATGTTTACATAATGGTAAATTGATTGTTTTATATTAAAAAATATTTTTAATTTTATTTTATTTTATAGCCTAGATTAGAGAAGAATACCATGGAAAAACTGTGGGTTGTGAAAATCGTACAGTCAAAATGTTTCATACGGGTAAATTTGGCACACGAATGAGGAAAATCATTAGAATTTTTTCCCTTTGAATAGGTTAGCTAGAGAAGATACATGGTTGTGAAAACATGAGTCAAAATGTTTTAAAAGGATAATTAACTATTGTATTATAATATTATTATATTATATAATATATATACAATATATATATATATATATATATATACTATATATATATATATATATATATATATATATATACTATTCCTATTTTATTTTATTTCATTTTTATTTTATATTACTATTTCTTGTTTATTATTTTATTTTTATGTAATTATATAGAGTCAAAATGTTTAATAGGACATGACATGACAAGATAGGACATTACACTAGCAATAGCACTAAATGTTGTAAAGGAAAAGCCATAAGGCGATAATATATAACACTAATTAATGCTTCGTTGACAATTGTTGAAAGACATAAAAATATCAACAAAAGGTAAGGACCATGTTACAATGAAATCTTACTACAATACTGCTTCCTTGAGCATTACAAATCATGAGGCCTGTGTCCAATTTAAAGGTCTTGTTTGATTATGCCAACATGAATGCCTCCTAAATAAAGAAATAGATCCTGATTTCCTATCTACGAAATCAAAGGTCATTTCCCCAACTTTTTCTACCATGAGATACCTCAATCTTTTTAGGAGGTACCTATTATTCCTTTTCTTCCCTGTCCTCCTCCTTTTCCAGTACCAATTTGGGTGCTCATTGATGATGATGTTAAAGTTGGAAGATCTAAAAATCAAACTATTGACATGTCCATTAAGACTCCATCCAATTCTTTTGCTTCAAATCCTACTGAGGAAAACTTGGAATGGTTTAGTAATTGAATGGAGCCAAAAGTGAAAGATGATCACCTCGGTTTTCAAGATCATATTAATGCACATAAGTCTAATCTTGAATCTAATCAAAATTAAAACTCGATTGTCTTTGGGGATACTCTAATACCTGTACCACCTATGTTTCATCATTCATTGCTTCATGATCTATTGGTTTCAAATACAACTCATAATGATGTTCAACCTGTTGTTTCAATCAGTAATCAAGAGCAAGGTAGTTGTATTTCACATGTAGAGGAGAAACGTGTTGAGGATGTGTCTTATCTTTCCTCCCTCTTTAAAAATTATAATCATGCCTTTCTGACTGATCTCTGATCTATTAATCTTGATAACCTATCAAGTGACTCTGAACCCCACATCCAAATTGAGACTTTGAATAACCATCACGTGACATCCCTATTCCCATTAACACATATAGTGTTGAATGTCCAAGTACATCAGATGATATCTTCTCTTCTTCTGAGGGCTTGGATTTGCGAGGTACCGATTCAGAATCTCTCTCTCACATTTTACAATCCCCATTTGTGAATTGGGATGCTCTTTTAATTTAGAATGATCCTAATATTTTTTTTTTTTTAATTCTCACATATTTGGATGATAAATATGAAGTGGTTAGTTGTCAGGTTGTTGAATCTATAGAAGATCCTGGTCAATCTGAGTTTCATATTGGTATGCCTATATTTAACCATTATATTGATGACAATAAATCTAACTCGTTGCTCTTTCAAGTTCAATCTAATTTAAGTACAAATGTTGCTCCTCCTCCTCAGTCCTTCAATATTTCTTAATCTTTAGAACACTATTCAGTGTACCCAGATATGTTTAATAAGTTTGTCACCCCAACGACACCCCCTAAAGCATTTGAATCTTTATCCAGTTGATCATGGTTGCAATCAGGTAAAATATGGTTTGATACTACAATAAGAGGATGAAAATTTTGAATTTATTATTCATTATCTATTTAATTGTAAATCTTTCATAATTATTTCAATTTTCTATCCATCAAGAATCTGATGTTCCTACTCTTGAACCTGATCAAACCAGTGGCATTAACAATGTTTTCATTGATACATATGTTGATAGTGGTGCATGTCTACTTGTTGATGTTTCTAAGGCACCTAAATTTGATGATCCACAATCAGAAAGTTGTGAGACCTGTCAGGAAAAGTCGAGGCACTTCAACTCCTGTTGATTGTTATGTCAGGTCCTCGCAATATTATTGGGATCTTTGGACTAAGTTGGATACAAATTTTCACGCATAATTCTTTCCTTAATATTCATCCATTGGTTATGAGTTCATTCTTAAAGGACTCTTGGTATTTTCAAGCTGATCTTCATCATCCCCAAGTTGTAATTTTTGATCGGGTGAAAGGTTCTTGTTTGGTTAGTTCCTTTTCATGTGAATCCTTTGGGTTAGACTGAGGGTTGGAAAGCCCATATTTCCCAGATCTTTACAATACGATAACCTGTCATTTTGATGATCAAGCAAAGGACATTTTGGGTTAAAGGATTTTTCTCTGTTAAACTATTCTGAATCTGATCATCTTGTTATCTCTTTTTTGTATATCATGAAGCTAATAATCTCCATGACACATTTTCTCTTTTGGAATAAATGTAATTGCTTCAATAATTTAGCTAACCAAAACCCTTGTGTTATTACTAAGTTTGATTTGATATATGGCTCTAATCTTTTGTCAACTCGGTATCCCGATTGGTTTCCTGGATTCACAATGTCAAAATCTGTCTTGAATTCCCTAGGCTTTCTCATTATTGACTTTGTGTGTAATTGGATACAAGGGGAACCAATAGAAAATCAAGAGCCTTGCATGTTCATCAGCCAATCTGATTATAATACTAGAGATTCTCGTTGTGATTCGAATGCATTAATTGAAAATTCATTTTCCCATAAGTCCCAGGGTATTCAAATTGGTTGTTGTGAATATCATGATCCAATTGGTGAATGGTTATAGAAATCTTACGTGGAAAGCCCCTATGTAAATACCAAGTTTCAATCTTTTTTTATTTTCAAAGGAACTGAAAACGCATCCTGTAAGGTTTGTATGATTGATACTTCAATCAACAAGGTAAATTTCAAAACTGGTTAAAATTGTTTAGTATGGAAAATTCTTTTAGTAATAAGCAAGACCTCAAGTTTATTGTGCAAGTTTTCAAAGTTCCTATCTTTTCTATTGCACATTATTTTAAATTTCTTTTAATTGCTCGTATCTTTGTGGTTGCAGGTCAGGAATGATGATGGTTACATTGGAAATATCATTACACTTAGCCTTGACCTTCTAGTTGATTAGGTTTGGAGTAGACTTAGTTGCATTCAGTTCCTCTTGCATTGTATCCACCTTCTTTCCTGCTTTCCATCTATTTATTTATTTTTTACGATGTTTTTGGCTCCAGTCTCCATTTGTTGTGTCTCTTATTTTTGCTTTTGGTTTTGCATGTGATGCAACC
Source organism: Pinus taeda (assembly GCA_000404065.3). NCBI lineage: Eukaryota > Viridiplantae > Streptophyta > Pinopsida > Pinales > Pinaceae > Pinus > Pinus taeda. The sequence continues at coordinate 84,180 of APFE030017725.1, forward strand.
ATATGGCTGCCACACCCTAACAACTTATCGGGACTATTTCATGCTTATAAACCTTTAAAGCTCCATGCCCACATATACATGTCAGAAGCGTAGTTTGGTGCTTTTCCTTTAAAAACGGGACCACTTAAGCTATCGGGGCCATTACACTAATAGAAGTGTTTCATTATCACTTTAGCCTAAAAAACCTCGATCAATACTTTTTAACGCAATACATAGAAATGCAGGAACTACATAGGAAACCCCGCTCCACACATATATCCAGATCTCAAATATTTATAAGCCCGCTTCTATATATCGGTGGATCTGTCCTTTGGTCCATCGCCTTCCTATTGCGTGCTCTGATCATCGATCTCCAATCTGCTGATCTCCACCATTCATTCCTTTTCCAATCCAACGATCAACATTCACTCTGAACGTTTAAATTGACGTGCCGATTCTCTACCGTCGGTCTACGCGTAGTGGATTTGACGGCCCACATCTTATTTCGAGCGGACAATTAATATGGGGATTAACCACCTAATAAAACGGTTTCCATGTTCACCTTCGCTGCTACATGTCGAAGGGTGAATGGGATCGTGTGACCACCACTCAATACCACTTACAGTCCTTCCGCCACCCGAAATAACATGCACTGTTTCGAAACTACCTTCGCAATCCATTGGTCACAGTTGATCACGATCCAACAATCACGATTGAGTCGGCCAATCGCAAGTCGCGATGCCCACTATCTAGAGTCCTTCTATTTCAAAGCACTGATCTGATATCGGTCTAACGGAACCGATAAAGTATAGAGCCTCATCTATAAATGGTTCAAGTTCGGATTCCAAATACAACTATGTTTTGCGCTCATTCTTAGTGTAAACTGGGTTTTTCGCTTGCAGAACCAAAACTAAGTAAATAGACTTCGCCGACCCAGCATCAACAATGATATTTAAAATAAAGCCCCGACCGCTAACAATCACATGATTTAGGCGTTTAAACATAACAAAACTAAGGGATAATCACTCGGCCTGAATACAAAGAATTTGAAAGCATACAAGGGTTTCCATAGGCCCGATAATCAATTATAAACACATCAATAATTCATTCATAATAAGATATTACAGAGTCTCGCCTTGGCCTGATTACACAAATGAAAGATCTCTGTTATCAAAATACAATCCACACACTATACTTACTCTCGCTCTACTCAATCCTCTCCTGAATCTTTCCTCTCTCGCCTGATTCTACAAATTAGTGGCCTATGTTCCTAATCTGCTCGTAGGCTTACAATTCTATCATGAATCCTATCTCTCTGTCTCTTACTTTGTTTAAGAAAAGAAGGAAAATACACATATGTTCTATCTAACCATCTCCTTCCACAAATGAAGGACTTCACAATATTTTTAGAAATCACATCCTACTCTAACTAATCAATATAGCTAATTGGCTTGATCTCCACGCAGGGAGGATCACTTGCCACTTATTTCACAATTCTGTTCAAAATTAGGCAACAATTAACCACTTACATAATTTGAAATTAATACAAATTAGATAACCAATTCTTCCTCCAAACTTTCATTAGCCACAACATGTGACCACACCATCACATTGCTGGTTAGGTCTAGATGCTCCTGCATCAGACTCCCAAGGTTAAAAATAATCATGATCTCCTGATCATGTGCTTCTGATCTGTGTCCTCCTGGATCCCATACTTTGTTTGGTAGTGTGTCCTTGGTTGTTGTTGTTGTTTGTTGTCCTTCAGGTCTCCATACTTTATGTTGCATTGTCCCATTAGCTATGCTCTCATTGTCTGTTACTGTATTTTTCATATAACTTACTGCTTTTTGCTCATCGTCACAATTTATGTCAGGCTTCCACACTTAAATTTGCAATTTACCATTACCTTCACCTGTACCATTCTTTCCAGCCAATCTTCCTTCCTTCTTTCGTCCTCTATTTAGTTTATTGGAATGTTGTTATATGAGTCTCCACAACTCATCAATTTCTTTGTCCACTTCACTTCTTAGATGATGAATACTATTCTTCTGCAACTAGATGTGTTCTTGCATAAGAACATCATAATCCCTGTGCTAATTCCTTCTCCATTGATCCCCTACAACAATTCCAGTTCCTTTTTCTGGTTTCTCATTCACGGCTTCCCCTCTTCTTACTTCAATTCTCAATATACCTGCAACTCCACAAATTTCTTGAAAACTAAGAATTCTTCTTGCTTACTTAGATACTTGGAATACCTCTTCTTCTAGTAACTTAATTTCTGCACCCTTAAGGATCATGTCATCATATTTGTCTGCTTCTAAAATGTCATCTTCAGCCTCTTCTTCATCAATAACTCCATGTAACACAATAGTAATCCTGCTACTATCATATCTTTAACTCATCTCCAGTTCAACAATTCCATACTGTAGATTCAACATCATTCCATCTTTCTGACACATTTTGATCTCATCCTTCCTTACTTCGATCTCATCTTCATAATCAATTCCTTGTTTCGAATTGACTTCACACTGCCTTGTTTCTACATATAAATCTTCACCAGAATCAATCAATTCATTAAAAACAAATGCTTTACCCTATTTCCTCATTATGTCAACATTTCTGACAACTTCTTTTCCATATAGTCCTTCTTTACTCTGGCTTTCTTCAAGGTCAATAATCTTCAATAACTGTTTAATATCTACAAAGTCTTCTATATCAACCTTCAGTAGTTGTTCTCCTTTGGCTTCAGTCCTCAATAGTTGTCCAATATCTGCATAATTCACTACAACTATGTATAACAGTTGCTCTTTCCTTTGCATCACAAGATTATGTGAATTTCCTTCTTCTAACTTCTGAAAAATCATATCTTTACTTTTCCTTTCACTTATGACAACATTAAACAGTTGCCTTACTTCAGTGTATCTTGCATTTACACACAAAATATTAGTTTCAAAACTATGAGACACCAAGGTCTTCATAAGATTCTCCATTTGGTTTGTATTAGCTTCATGAGTTTTCATGAGAAAACTCTTTATTACATATTCATATGAATGGATCTCTTCCTTTCCAAACATTTCATTGACCTCAATAATTCCTTTGCCATCCTCCTTTTGACTTATCCTTTAGATGTCATCTGACTGGACATCTCCCTTCACTTGACTGAAACTTTTCTCTTTATTCTTCATATGACTGTGGGTAGTCATCTTTTCACCTGTTGATTTGATAGTTTCCACTAACTGCTTGTCTTCCTTCAAGTTCACATGACGTACAAACACACAACAAATTTCATTTTTCAAAATACAATACCTTTCATCCTCTTTTGATGCTTCAAGCACCAATCTTCCATCATAGATCTTATGGATTCCAGTAGATCCTTCTTGTCGTGACTCCATTTCTTTGAGTCTCTCCTTCTCTAACAAATCAATATGAATTTGTTCAAGTTCCCTGAACTCGCTTATCAGCTTGTCATTCCACCTCTGTTGCAATAGCTTCCACTTGAACCTTTTCTTCATTCTCCATCTGTATCTTTGGTCTTCACTTGTCTTTCTTTCTAGCCCTTCAGTTATTATATTCACTTCTGCTCTCATCACTGCCAGACCAGTCTCTTGTTCTTCATTCTGCTGCCAGCTGCTATACTTCTGCAATCTAATGCCTTCCTCAAATTCATTCTCATGTTGTTGATCATCTCTTTTAAATTGTTGGTTCCTTCCATCTTTATCCTACTGAATTAATACTTATGTCTCCTTCATGTCTCTAAGGACATAACTTCCTTGTTGTTCCTGATATTTCATTTCACCTTCAAATAACCTCTGCTCAATTTCTCTGGTTTTAGCATCATATTTATTAATGTTGTCCCCCACACCTACAGTTACATCATTAACTAAAGAGTCTGAACATTTATTTAACTCTATAAATGTTAGAGGCATTTCATCCTTATCATGCATAGTAACCATATCCTTTTCTTCATCAGGTTCTGAAAGCTTCATTTCTCCTTCAGGTTCCTTGAGAAACCTTTCCAAGAATTCTATTTCCATATGAAATCTCTCCAGCAGTTCATCACAACTTCCATTCTCAGCTTCATTCTTTTTCTGGCAATCCTCCTGAGTTATATTGTTTTATGCACTATCATATTGTAAAGTTCTTTCATCAATTTCATCAGACAAATTCATTTGTTTACCTTCTTGGAATACCACTATGGCATTTTCATTAGACTTCTGGTCCATATCAACTTCATCTGACTGTCTTACACCAAACAGAATTTCATCTATGAACTCTTTCTCCTACAATAAATCAACACCTTCTTCCTCTAAAAGGCATTCTCCATCATACTTCACCTCAAGAGCTTCATTCCTGTTTGTGACAGTTTCACCGGACTGTCCATCATCCTCTACATATCCTGCAAACATACACAAACTATGAGAATTAAAATCACAAGGCTTCATTGCCTCATCTGCTTTCCTTGTCAACATATCTTCAAATTGTTATGAACTATGCCAATAGTTCATGATATCTTCAGCTGATCTCCCATTATCCTCTTCACCCAACATGTCACCCTGTTCTGGTCTACAAATGGAAACTTCCATTTCTACTTCTGCTCTCTGAGGTTCCTCATCGACCACTTTACCTGTTCTTGTTGCAACCTTCTCTGCAACTTAGGCCACTTCACTGGCTTCCTCTTCAAGACCCAACCTTGTCTTTGGTTCTCCTCTAGCAGCATTACTAACACATCGAGTTCTTCTCTTACCTCAGCGATTTCCTTGTCAATCTCTGCTTGACTCATCTGTTTCCTATGGATTGTTTGAGCACCCTTCTCATTCATCTTGTAGCCTTCTTCTGAATCTTCTATATGACTTTCCATAGACATCTTCTCTTCTGTGTGATCTCTACACCTGCAACCAATCAACTTCCTTCTAAGTTGATCTTCTCACCAATCTCCTCTACTTGGTCTCCAAGTCCTCTTTCCTTAGAACTTGCACTGAGCAATCTTGTCTCTCTCTGGTTGCTCCACTCACTTCTCTTAAGGACTCCTCTTTCCCTGTCTATTCCAAGCCTGAACTGGAATGAAGTTCTACTACAATCTCTAAGAACTTCCAAAAGTTCTTCTACAGTCTTATTGTTGTAGTCCTGCACTCAACATTGCCCTTCATTCAACTGCTGCAACTTTCATACCTTTTGTATCATAAATCGTCATAAGCAAGGCCTCTTTCTCGCAGGAAATTTTCTTCCCTTTTCCTGCTCTGATACTAAAAATGATGCAACCATATGGCTGCCACACCCTAACACCTTATCGGGACTATTTCACCATTATAAACCTTTAAAGTTCCATGCCCACATATACATGTCGAAAGCATAGTTGGTGCTTTTCCTTTAAAAATGGGACCATGTTATGAAACCAGCTTAAGAAAAGATTGAAAAGATAGATCAACGCCTTAGAATTCAGTCTCTTTGAGGGGGAAACCTCCTTTACATTACATAAATGAACAATTCTTGGATGATACAAATGACAAAAACCTCCTTTCTATATATAGGAGTCTAAGGAGTCACAATATAACCCAGCCGACCTAACAATAAGAATATAAAGCCACAAAAATAAAAATAGAGGGATTCTATGGGGCACAGTAATAACAATATGGGGACAATAGGGGCACAACAATATTAATAAGGGGTACAACTACAATAGTAATGGGGTAATCACTAGTATTATAGGGACCCAACATGCCCCTTTCCTTCAAAAAAAGTGTTGTCCTCAACGCTTGAGTAGTTCTGGATACTTCTGTATAAAATTCTCATCCTCCCATGTGGAATCTTCAGCTGATAAGTTCTTCCACTTGATAAGATACTCTGAAATTGAACAATTTCGTAGCTGTCGAGTTCTTGTTTCTGTGACTGCTTCCAGTTCTAATATAATTTTTCCTTCCTGGTCAAGTTCTGGCAATATTGTTTGAACTGGGAGCTTGTCGCCTATAACCTTCTTTAAACATGAAACATGGAAAACTGGGTGCAATCGAGAAGCTGCAGGAAGCTCCAATTTGTATGCATAGTACCAATCTTTTGCAACACCTCGTACGGACCATAATACTTTGGTGATAATTTATTATCCTTCTTAGCTTGCTTGAGGGACATTTGCTTATAAATGGTTAACGTAGGATAACACATCACCTACATCAAAAACTTCTTTCACTGCGATGTTTATCTGCTTGTTGTTTCATTCTATTCTGTGCCAACACGAGGTTATCCTTTAAGAGTTGGAGGACTTGTTGTTGATGTTCGATGTGATGTTCCACTACTTGAACCTTAGAATTTTCTCTTAATATGATGTGATGGATGGTGGCTGATATCCATAAAGTGCCATAAATGGGGTCATTTTTGTTGCTGTATGGAAGGAAGTGTTATACCACCATTCAGCCAGAGGCAACCATTTGACCCATTATGTCTGTTTATCAGATACAAAGCAACGAAGATATCCTTCCAAACATTTGTTTACTATCTCAGTTTGCCCATCAGATTGAGGATGATAAGATGAGCTATGAGCTAACTGAGTACCAAGACAAGAAAATAATTCTGTCCAAAAATTTCCAGTGAAAATGGGATCTCTGTCACTTACAATAATCTTTAGATTTCCATGTAGCTTTTGAATTGTTTCCATAAATGCCGTGGAAACTGTGCTGGCTTTAAATGGATGTGATAATGCACAAAATTGTGCATACTTGGTAAGTCTGTCAACTACCACCATGATGACACTCTTTCCCTCAGACTTGGGTAAACCTATGATAAAATCCATTGAAACCTCCTCACAACGTCGGCTTGGAATGGATAAAGGTTGTAATAGACCCGGTGTCTTAATTGTTTCAACTTTATTTTGTTGGCAAACCATTCCGCCACAAACTTTTGAATATCTGATTTAAGGCCCTCCCAAAAAAATTCCTTCTTAACCCTGTGGTAAGTTTTTAAAAATCCCGAGTGCCCTCCTAAGGGAGAAGTGTGCAATTCCATAAGAATCTTTTGTTTTAGCTGGGAATTCTTACAGAGGTATAAGCGATCTTTGTACCATAACGAATCATTTTTCCAGCTAAATGTATCCAACATACTGGAATCTTGTTGTAACTTTCGAATAAGTGCCCACACTTCTTCTTCTTCCATTCCTCCCTTGCTTCGTTTATCCAATCTAGTTGGATAATAGAAATGGCGCACAACAATGCTTCCACATCCTCATCCTTTCTTGAGAGTGCATCTACCACCACATTTTCTTCCCTTTTTTGTAGATGATTTCAAAGTCATAACCCACATCTTTGTGACCCACTTTTGTTGCTCTTCAGAGGATAA
>APFE030017725.1:99202-148545 GCA_000404065.3 Pinus taeda
ATGCATGTTTAGAGAAGGATTGCTCTTAATTGTCTTGTTTGTCACTAGAAAGTCTTAGGCTTCTAGGGAGGTTGGTTTTGTCCGCAAGATTAACTCTTTCCGCATGACACCATCTCCTTCCACAAATGAAGTACTTCACAATATTTTTAGAAATCACATCCTACTCTAACTAATCAATATAGCTAATTGGCTTGATCTCCACACAGGGAGGATCACTTGCCACTTATTTCCCAATTCTGTTCAGAATTAGGCAAAAATTAACCGCTTACATAATTTTAAATTAATACAAATTAGATAACCAATTCTTCCTCCAAACTTTCACTAGCCACAACATGTGACCATACCATCACATTGTTGGCTAGGTCTAGATGCTCCTACATCAGTATGTATTTATGTCATGTTTGCTTAATAAGATCTTGTGTGAAAAAAGTTCATGGCTTAAAAGAAATTTGTCGGGGAATAAAAGAGAAGTTTGATAACCACAACGATTAGCTTTCTGTTGTTCTCCTTCTTTGTTTAGGAAAATCTCGTAGGTTGAGCTAAGTTCATATGGAAAATATGATTCGTCCAAGAGGAGAACTTTGAGGGAACCTATTAGATCCATGCCTATCCTAGTGTCTAAACTACTCAACTTGGTGTAAATCTACATGTGTGTTAAGGATTGTCCAATCTAGTAGTGAAGGGATAAGGGGAAAATCTAAAGCAAGCAAACCAATATCAGAGGTCTTAAAATACTTATCTGAAGGGGAAACATCTTTGCTCTCAATAAGTTTGGTTCCCTCTTCCAATCATTGAAATTAATATGTGTCAATGCAAAATCCTATTAAATAAATAAATAAAGGGTGAAAGAAGAGAAAGGCTTCCTACGCAAGGATATGAAGCAAGCAACTTTGTTGCGGTACTGTCCAGCCTCGCTGGTAGCAAAGCAACATTTGTGCTCCTAAAGTGACTCTGTCGAGGTACTTTCCAGGTCTGTTAGCAGTGAAGCAACACCAGGGATGACTCTTAATATCATAAACTCAGTGCGCACATTACCCTTTCCTGTATTGAAACAATTGTGATAGGTGTATTTTTTATGTGTGTTCAACCGAGTATAGAAAAGTGAGATGCTACATATAAAGTCAGATCAAAAGGGGGAAATCAAGGCAATCAATAATTCCTGAAGGTTTGACCCTTAACCAAAATTTATTCCCAGACAGAGAAGCTGAAGTCCACCCAATGTGTCGCCAAGTGTTGTCGCTATAACAAAACCCTCCAATTTTTTTACTACATTCGGATTTTGGAGCTACTTCATTGTCATATCAAGTGTTACCTCATTTCTCAAGTTTCATTTCATGTTGCTTTGTATGTCATGATTGTTCCTGAGTTATCTCAAGTATCGTCACATTGATTAGAACATCTCTAGGTGCATTTCATGGTCGCAACATCTTTGTGTTGTAAAACAACACTTTCGGGTTGCAGTCGAACACACTTCACTCGTTATACTTGGGGAACGTGTATAATGTGGTGTTTTGATGTATATTCAATGTTGATAAAGCTTGTCTAATTTCTCTCGATGAGTTGGTATGTGTCACATGTGGTTTTATGTGTTGAAGAAAGTGTAACTAGGTTCAGTCTTCATAAATGTAATTTTGACATTTGTATTTATTTAAGAAAAGAGAAAATATTTTTATATTATTTGTCACTGAGTTTCTTGCTCATTGAAGTAGGTCAAGCACATGTTTAAGTGCTTCTAGGAAGTCAAAGTGTCAATGTATTTATCTAAGACCATTAGACGGCATGTTACACTATGTATAATATTGTATAAGGTAAAAGGAATACCTCCAAGACAAGTGCAAGTCCTCTCCATGCAACAACGTCCTCCAAAAGGAAGCTAAATGATGAAAATGATGGAGAAACAATCAAGTTGGCCTAAATACATCATGTCGACCTAAAGGAACGACAATCCTCTATATATAGAGGTTGTCTACTCCCCCTCAATGTCCTCCATCAATCTTTGAAATCTGAAAATAAAACTAGACGAGAAATTAAGGGAAAAGCATAGTCTAAAGAGTCTCCAAGACAAGCGAAGGAAGGAGGAAGAAGGTCGAGGTGAAGAGGAATTTTTCTAGGGCTAGAAACAGTCACATGTGCGAAGAAGAGGAGGGTAAGTCTACAACATAACAATAGCTAGAGAACATTCCATGAAATATGATTGTTTGGGTTAAAAATCAAGTCCACAAGGACTCCCAAGCCTAGCGAAGGAGCCTATCTTTCTAGCGAAGTAAAAGGACCCTAATTCTCTAGGGTTCCTACCATACGTGGCAAAACTAGGGTTGTTGTTCAGTAATGTCAAGTTTGCATACCTATCTCAAGAAGAATCTCGTTGGATCAAGAAAAGGATGTCTCCTTAAGTGAAAGAACATCTCTAAGAAAGGAAGAATAATATCTCATCAAGAAACTAACATAACCAAAGTCTATCTCTAGACAAAGCAACGAAGAAAAAGGACGAAGTGTTGGGGAGAAAAGTATCGGAAGAAGGAAGTCTATGTGCCAGGGAACATAGTGTAGAAAAGAGGAAGGACTTGACTTGTGCTTGGAGGACATCTTAGTCAAGGGTCTATGGTTTGGCATTAATCAATAAGAAGCTTCAATAAGAGAAACTTACTGAAGGATTTTCCTCTCTAAGAGAGAGAGGTTTTGGCCTTGGCAGAGAGGCAGAGAGGCAACATTTGTGTTCTTGTCTTTTTTATTTTGATATCAGTTTGATGAAACACACAATATAATGATGAGAATAAGGTCATGCTAAGATAATTGTAAAAGTGCATCACAAATTGTTATCAAGCAGTGAAGAATCCTAATAAACACCATTTCCCTTTATTCTTCAACATGGTATCGGAGCTAAGGTGACACATCAAGGAAAGGGCATCTCAAGAACACTCATTAAGGAAGAACATCTACTAAACTTGAAGCATATAGCCAAGAAGTCTTTATCACATCAAGGAAAAGAAGGTCTACCATTTATGTTTCATCAAGAAAGACTACAAAGAAAGAAGAAGAGCCTTACACAAAGGCACCTACAAGAAGATCAGATCAAAGAAGGACCTACATTAAGCTACAAGTCACTAAGCAAACATCATCATCAAGCAAAGGCCACTTGAAGAAAGCAACTTGAAGAACATTAATATCTAAGGAAGGAAATTCATCAAGTCCTTAAGGAGAAAGCAAGTCTACCACATCTCAAAATATATCCAATAAGTATGTGCCCCCTTCTGAATATACATCAATGTCTTTTTGCAATAAAAGCAATAAATTGATAGGTACCAATAACTTTCTTGCATGGAAGAAGAGAACTGATTTACTTCTCAAGGAGAATGAACTCCTATAACACATCAAAGGGAATGTTACTATTCCTGCTAAGGAACAAACTCAAGCCTTAGCTAAGTACAATAAGGATGAGACAAGAGCTCAAAGGATTCTAATAGAATCCATCAAAGACTCTTTCATTCCTTATGTCTATAAACTTGAAACATTAAAAGAAATCTATGATAAACAAGTAGAGCTATTCTTAGTAAGCACAACTAGAGAAGTGATATCTCTTTGACATGAGTAACTTATACAAGATGAATATATCAAAGGCAGGAATAACTCCCTACTTCATGAAGATATTTGAGATGAGGAATCAACTTCAAGAGCTAAGGGAAGTCATGTCTGACAAAGAAATGACAATTGTAGTACTCAATGCTCTACCTGAGGATTGGGGAAGCTTCACATCAAGCATATATGCCAAGAAGGAAGCCACCCCACTAAGTGAAATTTGGTCTCTATGCAAGATAGAGGAAACAAGACTTAAAGCAAAGGATGATGTGGGATCAAAGGAGCAAACATTTTCTACCATGGCCAAGAGAAAGGGAAAATTTGGCAAATTTGGTCCACGAAGAACAAACAATAAAGATATGTCTAAAATCCAATGCTATGGATGCCAAGAATATGGAAACTACAAGAGGAATTGTCCTAAACTAAAGAAGGACAACAACAACAAAAGAAAAAGGGAAAAATCTCATGTTACTCAAGAAATGAAAGAAGAAGACAAGAAGCAAAAGAAGGAAGATCCTCGGGATCTCTACTATGACTAAGTCTACTTCTTTACTTAAAGACTTCTTTCAAAGTTTTCAGTAGTATAGGAGCATGTAGGAATAGAATAAAAATGCATGGCTAGAAACATCTTCTAGAATCTACAAGCATGATGTACATAGAGTTGGAAATACTCATGTAGAAGGAGCATTTATAAATAGAACTAAATGCATGGTTGGAAATATCTTCTAGAATATAGGAGAATGGTAGATATAGCTCAAGATATTCATGTAGATGGAGCATACCTAGAATAGGACTTCATCCATAATGAAATAAAATTGATCATGATTAAGAATCTTAGGAGACCTCCATCATCAAAAGGAAATAAACTTTTTAAGGGTAAGGGTCTTCAAGATCCTATGATGGAATCTTCAAAAGAAGATTCATAAACAAAAGCAGATGTCTCATTGGGAATCCCATTCATTGGATTCAAGAAAAGTATGATATGAAGGCAAGCTAAGATGAAGCAGGAAGGGCCACACCAAGGACAATCAAATGAAGATAATATGATCAAAGGAGAATCAAAATGAGTTATGTATGCATCAAAGTATAGTCATGTTATCATTTGTATATTATTGAGTCATGGGAATAGTTCTATGGCATGATCAAGTAGGAAAGAATCTCTTTCACCAATGACATGCTCGAAGGCATGTACTATAATGCAATGAAGGTCAACAAAAGGAAATACTCACATAAGGAGTATAATATTGTTGACTAAGAAGCAAGAAGAAATGTTGACTAGTCCTAGAAGCATGCAATGAAGAAGTGCTATCACAAGGATCAGAAGGTGGTTGATCAATCTATCCATGAAGAAGCAAATGAAGAAAGAGATCAAGCATGTGAAGAACACCATGATCAAAAAGAATCACTATATGACAAGATCCATTGAAAGACATCTCCCAAAAGAAGGCATGACAACTCTGACTAAGAAAGGAAAAGATCAAAGGACCCTTGACACCTATGATGGCCTTGGAGATATGAAAGGTGCAGATAATTGATTCTACTCTACAAAGATGTCATGGTGAAGAAGCCACCCAAAAAAGCACCATTTAATGTTGAAGCAATATTACGATGAAGTCATGAAGGGCTACTAGATCAAAGCATGGGAACAAGCAAGTAAAAAGAAACATCCATGTGAAGAGTAGTCTGAAGCATAGACAAGATGACAAAGAATGACTAGATGACAAGAGAATCTGATATATGAAAAGAAGGCCACTTTCCACGAAGGAAGCAATGACATGACAAACCAAGAAGGAAAGTGATCGATGGATGGTGCCCTACCAACAAAAAGTTTGACCAAATACTTCATGACATCAAAGGAAGGAAGGAGATCAAGCAGCTAGAGAACCCATGAAGAAGTAGTTGTTGATGAATGGACAAGTCCCTAGCTAAGATGGAGTTATAAACAAGTTCCCAATTACAAAGGAATTTGGAAAAGTACCTTCTTAAAGGATACTTGGGAATTTCTTCCTCTATTGAGGGGAAGAGATAGGCACAACATTCTTGTCTTCACTTGGGAAGAAAGAATGGGAGGATTGGGTAATCATCTGACATTCGATACTCTTTGAGGATGTGTAGGGAATCTAAGACAAGAGTAGGCAAGACGACTGATATTCTTTGAGGGATGGGAACCCAAGATAAGAATAGTCCTAGAAGGTCATACTCAGTGAACACCCGAGTGGGTATGTACCTTGAAAGACAATGACTGAAGTGTCTATAAGTCATTGGTCTTGCCAACATTGTGTTCTAATATATTGAGAGATAGAGTTATCGATCAAGGCCTTGCTGTGGAAACAATGTTGGTCACTATGATGCTATAACAAGTGGATTGCCAATCCGGTTTCTCTTATGTGAATTCTTCAAGATTGAAAAATAGCCAAACACCTTGTAATGATTTATGAATACCTCCCAAGTTAAGAGGGAGCGTTGAAGAAACTATAACTAGGTTCGGTCTTCATAAATGTAATTTTGACATTTGTATTATTCAAGAAAAGGGAAAATATTTTTTATATTATTTGTCAATGAGTTTCTTTCTCATTGAAGTAGGTCAAGCACATGTTTAAGTGCTTCTAGGAAGTCAAAGTGTCAATGTATTTATGTAATACCCTTAGAGGGCATGTTACACTATGTATAATACTGTATAAGGTCAAAGGAATACCTCCAAGATAAGTGCAAGTCCTCTCCATGCAACAACATCCTCCAAAAGGAAGCTAAACAATGAAAATGATGAAGAAACAGTCGAGTCGACCTAAAGACGTGATCCAAAATGGATCTTGTATAAAAACCTCTAAGTCTAATGTCTTCATTAAATAATAGCGCAAATGAAAGAATGGCAGAAAAACCCGAAAATCCAAAGGAAAGCGAAAGCGCAGCAGTTATGCACCAGAGCCGTTGGATCCATGGGATCAACAAATGAGATCAAATCGCATCGGAGAAGCCAACAGCACATCAAACCTCAGCCTCAAATCGATTGCGATCAGTGATGACATATAAATCGTTGATCAAGTGTGCAGATCAACGGCGGAGCGAGATTGAATCGCATCGCAATATCGCCAAAGGGAGGATTTACCGCAGGACAAGGACTCTTGCGATATGCGATTGTGATTATCGCATCGCAGATAACCTGAAGGGGAAAGGACCAAGAACATCGTGATGGGCCAACATGCGATATGCTGATATCGACGATCGGCGAAGTGGATTGGTGCAACAATACAGGAGACCCGCGACCCCGCGATATGCGATATGCCGATATCGACGATCGGTGGAGGAGGGGGATCGCAGCCATATGAAAGAGCCACGCCTTATGACATGCGATAAAGGCCGGACCCGATAGGGATTATGGATGCGGTTAGATATTATTTGAAGTCCGATAGAAAGTGTTTTTGTCCGATTTTCTATGTTCTCTGTGTATTTTCCTTTGGAGACCAAAAATGCATTGTTTTAAGGATTTTGCTAGGGAAGGCCAACGGCCAGTTCCACTCGTGCCAGCCAGTATTTCGTCTTGTTAGTAGCCTTGTGCCCCTAAGTGTTTCAACAATAAGTGCATGAATGCTCGATGGGAGCCAGAGAGCCCAGGGAAGAAGGGAAACGGCTGGAAGCTAGAGAGCCCGAAAAGGGAAATGAACAAATAGCATAGTTAGGCTTTAAAAGCCATCCAAAGACAGAACAAAGACAGTCAGAGGGGAAACAAATTGAGACAGTGAAGACAGATTGAAAGAGATGAATAGAGTAGCAAGACAGAGGGAGAGTCTGTGCACTCTTTTAGACTTGAGGTTTTCGAGCAGATCCCTCTTTGATGTCACTGTTGGTTGAGACTCTATTTTTGAGCTCACTCTTGTAATAATCTGTTCTTAAATACTTAATATAGAGGTCGACACTGAAAGCTGGACCAGGAGATGTAGCCAGGAAGGCTGGTGAACTCCTTGATTATTTGTTGTGTTGATGTGTGTGTCTGTTATGTTTTCTGACTATTAATTGTCTATATTATTCGCAATCTTTTCGATCCATTGCACTAAATAATATTGGCATTCCTGCACATGAGTCTTTAATATCTTTTCTCCTTAATTTAATATCCATTTCAGATCAAGTGGTATCATAGCATTTAGGTTTGGTTTTATTAAGGTTAGACAAGCTTGTGCTGGATTTTGAATGCTAACTAGATTAAAGCTCAAACTAGGAGAAGGAGAACTTGTTGAGACTAATCTAAAGATTGGAAGAGTTTATTCTCAGAGGAGAATGGCAGAAGAAGCTCCATTCGGATCAGAATCTCAGTTTATAGAAAGTTTTATGACAATCCGAGCTATGGTGGAAGAGATGTATCTGGAGTTTATGAAGGGTCGAGGTGAAAGCACTTCAACACCCAAACCAGACAAAGGAGCAGAGGAACCTTTTCTAGTTGCCCCTCCAGAAGGCAAAGGGAAAGGGGAAATGCCTCCTCCACCATCTCCTCCATCATCACCTTCGTCATCCTCATACTCTTCTTCACATAACACTAACTCTTATAAGAAGAAGAAGAAAACTTCCTTAATCAAATTAGATGTGAAGTTTGATTTGCCAATTTATGATGGAGAACTCAATGCAGAAAAGCTAGATAATTGGATAAGACAAATTGATGTATATTGCAGGGTACAGAACGTTAATTCAGAAAGGAAGAAGATTCAGCTGGCTAGCCTTCAACTTGGAGGAACTGCATTAGTATGGTGGGAAGGCAAGACATAAGTTGATCTGCGAAAACATGGCAAAATCATTTCTACGTGGAATGAATTTGTTTCTGCTATCAAAAAGCAATTATATCCTTTAGCTTACATGCAGCAGGCAATGATGAGTTGGCAAACTCTTTGTCAATTGAAGGGTCAAAGTGTACAAAGTTATACTCAGGAATTCAAAAAGAGAGCTTTAACTCTAGGTATATCATTAGAATCACCTGAGACTTTATTTAAGTATATAAGTGGTTTTCATTGCTATTTAAAGCATATTATTCTCATGTTTAATCCCACTAGCTTAGATGATGTATCAGATCAAGCCGCACATCTAGAAGCTAGAGGTAAGAATGTAAACCCAGAGGTTGGGAAATCATCTAAATATTCTGTAAGCAAAAGCAAGGGAAAGAAGAAACTGAAATGGAAGGAGAGGAAATCAAACACTGTAAAGAAGGATAAACCTTCATGCACTCATTGCAAGAAAGAAGGACACGATGAGGCACACTGTTGGTTTTTGCATCCAAAACGGAAACCTAAGAAGTTTTGTGGTAAAGAGAGAAAGAATGTTGCTGCTATTCAGCAGGACTTGGGATCTGATTCGGGCGATGAAACAACAGTTACAGCCACAACTATTAAAGGTAAAGATTCTGAAGCATCCACAAGTAATTCTGCACAATCTGTTGATAATGAAAATAATGAGAGGGAAAGAAATGAGCTTTTTCGTATTAGAGTAGTTTCCAAGCATAATAAGATTGATACTTTATTTGATAGTGGATCACAAGTAAATTTGATTTCTAAAACAATTGTAAAGAAGTTGGGATTACAAACAAAACCTCATGAGAAGCCATATACATTAGGTTGGGTGTGTGATAAAACAAAGCTACAAGTAACAAGACAATGTAAACTTAGGTTTGCTATTGGATCAACATTTGTAGATGAGGTTGTGTTAGATATAGTTCCATTAGATATATGTGGTATTGTTTTGGGAAGTCCATACTTGTATGATAGGAAAGCTATTTTCTACAGAGCTGAGAATAAGTATCAACTCACTGAAGATGGAATAGAATATATTGTAAGAGCTCATAAACTCAAAGGTAACTATTCTCTCATAAATTCAGGACAGATGAAAAGAATTGTGAATTCAAGTAAGCAATTTTTACTAATGGTTGTAAAGGCAAAGGATCCTGAAAAATCCAATACATTTGAAGGGCGTGATTCTAAACAAAAAGTTGATTTAGTTAAAGTTGTTTAAGAGAATGATGTTCTATTTCAAGAACCAAAAGGTCTGCCACCCAAGCGAGAAATAGTACATGATATTTATTTGCAGCAAGATGATCCATTACCTAACATTGGAATGTACAGGTTGTTAGCTTTAGAGAATGCAGAGATAAAGAAGCAGGTACAGGAGTTACTCGATAAAGGGTTTATACAACCAAGCACATCACCATGTGGATCTCCAATCGTGCTCGTGAGAAAGAAAGATGGTTCATGGAGAATGTGAATTGATTATAGAGAAATAAATAAAATAACGATCAAGAATCATTATCCTCTTCCTCGTATTGATGATTTATTAGATCAATTGAAAGAAGCAGTTTACTTTTCTGAGCTAGACTTGCGAAGTGGTTATCATCAGGTCAAAGTTGCAGAACACGATGCATGGAACACTGCTTTCAAGACAAAGCAAGGACTTTCTGAATGGTTGGTTATGCCTTTTGGCTTAACTAATGCTCCTGCTACATTTATGAGAATTATGAATGATGTACTCAGACCATTTATTGATGACTTTGTGATTGTTTATTTAGATTACATTCTTGTTTTTAGTAAGACATGGGAAGACCATGTAAAGCATGTGAAGCAGACTTTATATGTTTTAAAAAGAGAAAATCTCTATGTAAAACTGTCAAAATGTGAATTTGGCATAACATCTTTAAATTATTTGGGTTATATTGTAGGGGGTGGTGAATTGAAGATAGATCCCTCCGAGGTTGAAGTCATTGTGAACTGGCCTAAACCCAAATCTGCTACAGAGGTTAGGAGTTTCCTAGGGGCAGCACAATACTGGAGAAAGTTTATTGTTAACTTCTCTTTGATTGCAGCTCCATTACATGCTTTAACAAGATTGAAACAGGTGTTTAAGTGGGGAGGCAAACAGCAGAAAGCCTTCGACGCCTTAAAAGAGAAAAATAGTACAGCACCAATACTAACACTGTCACATCTTCAACATCCGTTTGAGATTGAGACAGATGCCAGTGACTATGCCATGGGAGCAGTGTTGATGCAACACATAAAACCCATATGTTATCATTCTGAGACATTTACTTCTGCAGTAGTTAATTATCCCACATATGATAAAGAGTTGTATGCATTAGTACAAAGTGTGAAAAAGTGGAAACATTACCTAATGGGTAAAGAAACAATCATACATACAGATCATCAACCACTTCAATATTTGCACTCACAAACTAAATTGCAGCAATCAAGACATTATAGATGGATGGGTTTTCTACAACAATTTCATCTTGTCATCAGATATAAGAAGGGCATACAAAATAAGGTTGCAGACATGTTATCAAGACCAATCATAAATGCATCTACTATACCTAAGCATAACTCAGTAATGCATGAAAGTTACATTGAACAATATGCTCAAGATGTAGATTTTAAAGATGTATATGCAACTTTAAGTCATGGAAAGCAAGTAGAAGAATTGGATTATTATGTAAAGGACCAACTCTTATATCATTTGGGAAAGTTATGCATTCCACAAACTGAAAGAGTTAACATAATCCGAGAAGCACACACTTCTCTCATATCAAGTCATTTTGGTGTAAGTAAAACAGTTACACAATTGCAAAGGTTCTGTTATTGGCCAAGAATGCATTAGACAATTTCTAGATATATCAAAGGGTGTACTATGTGTTCTACAAGCAAGCCCAGTAATAGAAAATTAGGCTTGTACACTATAGTGCCAATTCCTTCTCGCCCTTGGGAAAGTGTTTCCATGGATTTTGTTGGGGAATTGCCAAAGTCTAGGAAAGGTTTTGATTATTTGTATGCTATTGTGGATAGGTTCAGTAAAATGTGTATTTTGATACCATGCAACAAGTAGGTTACAGCTGAACAAACAACAAAGTTGTTCTTCAGAATGTATGGGTTCATTTTGCGTTACCCACTTCTATTGTATCTGATCAAGATTCTCGATTTGTTGGGAAGTTTTGGTCAAATCTATGGGAGTTGATGGACACCAGGTTGAAGAAGAGCACAACATTTCATCCACAAATAGATGGCCAGATAGAGGTGGTCAATAGGACAGTGATCCAATTACTCGAGGCTATTGCAGCAAGCATCCCAAGCTTTGGGATGAGCATTTGTGTTATGTGCAACATTCTTACAATTGTTCCAAGCACTCTTCTACTCATAGATCTCCTTTTGAGACTTTTTTTGTTTTTATACCGAAGTCTCCCTTGGATCTTTGGTAAAGACATAGCAGTTGATGGACATAGTGATGCGGATAAAGCAACCAAGTTCATTGAACAAATCCAGGAAATTCACCAGGCAATACAGGAACAGCTGGAAAGAAGTCAAGCCAAGTACAAGGCAAGACATGACAAGCATCGAGTTGAGCATAGTTTTCAAGTTGGTGGTCAAGTCTGGCTGTACATTAGCAAAGATAGAATGCAAGGTGAAGATAAGAAGCTAAAACCAACAAGGTATGGACCTTTCAAGATACTTGATCAAATTGGTGAAAATGATTTTCGCCTTGATTTACCAGCTTATACGCGGATCTATTCAATCGTTAATGAAAAAAACTTGAGATTGTATGAACCTTCATTAATTGAAGATCTTGAAGAGCAAAGTCAGTTGCCTTTTATTGGGGATTTGTTGCCTGAGTATCTCAATGAGTTACAGGAGGACACAGTTTTGGACAGGAAGGTAAGAACTACGCGTCAAGGGGATATTGAGTACTTGAGAGTGGGACTCAAAGGTTCAAATCCAAGCAAAGCAAGATAGATAGAAATTGGACAAGTGAAGGAACTGTATCCTCACTTGCTCGAATGCTAAAACCAACTTTTGGTGGTCCAAAATCTTTTCAATGGGAAGGCGTGATCCAAAATGGATCTTGTATAAAAACCTCTAAGTCTAATGTCTTCATTAAATAATAGCGCAAATGAAAGAATGGCAAAAAAACCCAAAAATCCAAAGGAAAGCGGAAGCGCATCAAGAATGCACCAGAGCCGTTGGATCCACGGGATCAAAGGATGAGATCAAATCACATCGAAGAAGCTAGCGGTGCATCAAACCTCAGCCTCAAAGCGATTGCAATCAACGATGACATATAAACCGTTGATCAAGCGCGCAGATCAACGGTAGAGAGAGATTGAATCGCATCACAATATCGCCGAAGGGAGGGCTTACCGCAGGGACTCTTGCGATATGCAATTGCAATTATCACATCACAATATCGCATTGCAGATAACTAGAAGGGGAAAGGGCCCAGAACATCGCGATGGGCCAACATGCAATACGTCGATATCAGCGATCGGTGAAGTGGATTGGTGCAACAATACAAGAGACCCATGACCCCTCGATATGCGATACGCCGATATTGGCAATCGGCAATCGGTGGAGGAGGGGGATCGCAGCCATATGAAAGAGCCACGCCTCGCGACATGCGATAAAGGCCGGACCTAATAGGGATTATGGACACGATTGGATATTATTTGAAGTCCGATAGAAAGTGTTTTTGTCAGATTTTCTATGTTCTCTATGTATTTTCCTTTGGAGACCAAAAATGCATTGTTTTAAGGATTTTGCTGGGGGAAGGCCAAACGGCCAGTTCCACCCATGCCCGCCAGTATTTCGTCCTGTTAGCAGCCTTGTGCCGCTGAGCGTTTCAACAATGAGTGTATGAACGCTCAACGAGGGCCAGAGAGCCCACGGAAGAAGGGAAACGGCCGGAAGCCAGAGAGCGCGAAAAGGGAAATGAACAGACAATATTGTTAGGCTTAAAAAGCCATCCAATGATAGAACAAAGACAGTCAAAGGGGAAACAGATTGAAACAGAGAAGACAGATTGAAATAGATGAATAGAGTAATAGGACAAAGGGAGAGTCTGTGCACTCTTTTAGATTCGAGGTTTTCGAGTAGGTCCCTCTTTGATGTCACTGTTGGTTGAGACTCTGTTTTTGAGCTCACTCTTGTAATAATCTATTCTTAAAGACTTAATATAGAGGTCGACACCGAAAGCTGGACCAGGAGATGCATCCAAGAAGTCTAATGAACTCCTTGATTATTTGTTGTGTTGATGTGTGCGTCTGTTATGTTTTTTGACTGTTAATTGTTTATATTATTCGCAATCTTTTCGATTGGCTGCACTAAATAATATAGGCATTCCTACACATGAGTTTGTAATACCTTTTCTCCTTAATTTAATATCCATTTTGGATCAAGACATCATGTCAACCTAATGTCGGCCTAATGTCGTCCTAAAGTAGGGACAATCCTCTATATATAGAGGTTGTCCACTCCCCCTCAACGTCCTCCATCAATCTTTGAAATCAAAAAAAGAAATGAAAAAAAAGCAACCAATAAAGTAAGGGAAAAGCCTAGTCTAAAGGGTCTCCAAGACAAGCAAAGGAAGGAGGAAGAAGGCTGAAGTGAAGAGGACTATTTCTAGGGCTAAAAATAGTCACACGTGCGAAGAAGGGGAGGGTAATTCTATGGCATAACAAGAGCTAGAGAACAGTCCATGAAATATCATTTTTTGGGTGAGAAATAAAGTCTACAAGGACTCCCAAGCCTAGCGAAGGAGCCTATCTCTCTAGCGAAGTAAAAGGACCCTAATTCTCTAGGGTTCCTACCATATGTGACAAAACTAGGGTTGTTGTTCAGTCACATCAAGTTTGCAGACCTATCTTAAGAAGAATCTTGTTGGATCAAGAAAAGGATGTCTCCTTAAGTGAAAGAACATCTTAAAGAAAGGAAGAAGAATATCTCATCAAGAAGCTAACATAATCAAGTTTTATCTCTAGACAAAGAAATGAACAAACGAGAAGAAATGTTGGGGAGAAAAGTGTCGGAAGAAGGAAGTCTATGTGTCAGGGAACATAGTGCAGAAAAGAGGAAGGAATTTACTTGTGCTTGGAGGACATCCTAGTCAAGGGTCCAGGGTTGGGCATTAGTTAATAAGAATCTCCAATAAGAGAAACTTATCGAAGGGTTTTCCTCTCTAAGAGAGAGGTTTTGGCCGTGGCAGAGAGGCAACATTTGTGTTCTTGTCTTTTTTATTTTGATAGCGGTTTGATGAAGCACACACTATAATAATAATAATAATATCATGCTAAGATAATTGTAAAATTGCATCACAATTTTTTAAAGCAGTGAAGAATCCTAACAAACACCATTGACCTTGATTGTTCAACATTATGTCTAGAACTCATCTTGTTCGCCCCTTTCCTTATCACCAAGACTTAGACATATTTCGGTTGCAAAACAAGCTCCTTAAGGCTAAGAGTGCATGAGCACACTTTGAAGCCCTGATGGGAGACCCTTCATTGTTTGGAAGTGCACCCTATTCCCTCCTTGAGATATGAGTGCACTCCCAAAGCATGAACCCCCTTCCTTGTTCTGAAATGTGCCCTCCTTGGGAGCACTCCTCCGACTCGAAGGAATGCACCCTCCTTGGGAGCACTCCTCTGACTCGAAGGAATGCACCCTCCTTGAGCTCATGAGCACACCTCAAAGGCCTTAAGCTCCACTCTTCAACCTTCAACAATGCGGCATGCATCCTCTTGACCTTTTGAGAGCATGAGCACATTTCGAAGGAACGAAGTCTCATCCTTCAACCTTCAGACTTGTGCCATACGCTCTCTTAGGTCTCTTGAGTAAACTTCAAAGGCATGAAGCTTCATCCTTTAGCCTTCAGACTTGTACCATGTGCACTCATTGTTTTCCTATAAGTGCACTTCTTTGACATGAAGGGATGCACCCTCCTGTTTTTTTGAGCTTATTGCGAAGGCATGAAGCCTCATGCTTTAGCCTTTAGGAGTGTGCCCTGCACCCTCTTTCTCTCCCTTGAGTGCACAGTGCACTTGGAAGCCTGAAGCCTTCCCCTTTGTCCTTTGGAATTATGCCATATGCCCTACCTTAACTGTCTCTCCTCTTTAGTGAATTAGCACATGCTAAAGCCACGAAACCTAACCATTTCATTCGTTTAGCCTTTCAAACTGTGCCCATGCACCTAGAAGCACCTTTGACCCTTTTGAGCGCACCAAAAAGGCATAAACATAAAATATGCATAAGACATGGTAGAATAGGATATTTTCAAGCTGATCGTTGCTTTTCATGAGTGATTATAGACGCAGGTATTCTAGGGACCTCATGTAAGCATACACGAGGAAGATCGGGCAAAGAGGATAAACAAAGGAAGCATGAAAAGAACCAATAACACACTTGGAACTTGATGATAAAAGCACCCCAAAGACTCAAAGATTGAAGACCCTCTCGAGAGTGAAAGCACCATGATAAGAAGATAAACAAAGAGGAAAGACAGTGTCACAACCGTGTCACCATTGGAGAAAGTCCATGTCATCAGTCACTATCAGTCAGAGTCATCAAAGATAGTGACATGTTAAGTCTCATCATATGATGAAATGGAAGTCATGACATAGTATTGTAATCATTGTAAAAGACAAAATGTAACATGTGGAAGTCCAAGAGGCATATGTGGAATGTGGAAAGTCACCTAGTTATATATGGACAAAATGTCTTTAGGAGAAGTGCAAATTTCACATAGAGAAGTCCAAAAGACATTGGAAGTTCAAGAGTTGTTTAGAAGTCCAAAGGACACATTAGAAGTCCAAGATTCATGAGTGTAATTCAAGAGTCATGGGGATATGAATGGTCATTCCCCTTATTATAAAACCAACCTCATAACTCAAGCAAAGGGATTTTGGGGGCTTAAGCTTTAGAGAGCTGGTCTTGGCTTCTCTACTTGGCATAGGAGAGAAAATTATTCTTTGGAGAAGAAAAGAGTGACTTAATGTTCCACTATTGGAACTAGTGTTTGTCATTGTAATTGATGTACTAGATCTTTCACCTTATAATTGAAGCTCTATGAGCCAACACATTTTCATGCATTATCACAAATGTTTTAGGACTATTCTTGGGATGTTCATGATATATGATGTGTTCATATGTACTGGAGAAATTGAACTATTTTGGTGGCTTCGGTACTCATCTCGTTAAATCTTTGTTGTATCTGCTTTAATATCATTGTGTGAACTATTTCGCTAACGAATATTTCCATGCTCTCATGTGCCTCTTCTAGGATAATATTATTACTTTCCTCTTAAGACTCATTTCTTGTCTCCCCTTGTGAAGGTTTCCTTTTACATCCTGTAATTGGGGCTTCACAATTTCAACTTACTTTCTTATTCAAGGTTTACATATATAATCTCTTATGTTATCCGTTGAAACCAAGATGAACCTTTGTGTTATGGTGGTCATCTCGACACTCCAAATGAGGCTCATACTCCAAAAGGTGTGAGGTATAATTGGGAATTCACATCGGGGAGACCCGCTGCATGTTGGCAGTATCCAACACCGTCAACAAGGACCCACTGAGGTTAGTTGGTACATGAATTTCCTAGGGTTAGAACTTTTGCATACAATATTCGTTTGACACACTTGGTAGCTCGGTGGAAAGGTTGAGTTGAAAACTACACATTTTGACCAACCCAAGACACACCTGTAGTCACAATGTGGGTCATTTTCCCATAAAAAAAAAACATCATTTAGGGCCTCAAAATGACCTTGAAAGTTTAGGACCTGAAAAAACTATAGAAAAACTCCCAAGATGGAGAAATGTGCTTTGAGCCAATGGAGTAGGTGGATGTCCACCAATATCCACTTGGATCACATGTCCAATGATGCTCCTAGGGTTGTTACAACCAAGCAGGTGGAAAGCATAGTCAGACATGGTGACATATCTGACATAACAAAGTGTTTGGTTACATCACAAAAACTATCAAATAGGAGTTGGCATTATCATGTAGATATGTAGTCATTGTTGGGCAAACATAACAAGGTATTCAGGGACATTCCATCAAGGATACCTTTTGACAGGGGCTCTGAGCATGCCATTGAGTTAGAAGAGGGGTCGAAACCAATAATAATTACTCCATAAAAGGACTCGAAGGAGTTCAAGGATGAAATAGAAAATCCAGTCGAGGAGATATTAGAGATGGGCATATCAAACATAGTTCTAGTCCATTCATTTCTTTAGTTGTGTTAGTTAGCAAGAAGGGTGGAATCATGAGGATGTGCATTTACTAATAAGCTATAAATAAGAAGAGAACTAAAAACATGTATTTGATTCTTAGGATTGATGAATTGTTGGATGATTTGCATGGGGTTGTCTACTTTCCAAAGATTGATCTTTGATCAAGATATAATCAAATGAGGGTCAATGAATAGGATGCACATGAGACTACCTTCCAGTGTCACTATGGGTAGTATGGGTTCTTATTCATGCAATATGGGTTAATCAATGCACTTGTTGCTTTCCATTCTTGTATGAATCACGTTTTCAACAAGGAGCTATATAAATTTCTATAGGTGTTCTTTGATGATCTTGTTATATACAGTTGGACATGAGTGGATCACTTGAGACATTTGGATGAGATATTACGTTTCATGGAGAGGTATTTGCTATATGCCAGTGAGTAAAAATGTGAATTTGGCATGAAAAATAATTCATTGGCCCATGTGTTCAGTGTGCAGGGTGTACAGGTGAATCAAGAAAAGATCAAAGCTATAGTATATTGGCCAACATTGAAGACCCTTTTAGATTTATGGGGATTTATGATTTTATGCAACTACTACAGGCACTTCATTAATGGGCTTTCATGATTGGTGCACCCTTAACGAATTTAACAAAGAAAGGGGCTTTTAGGTGGACAAAGGGAGCTCGACAAGCATTTGACAAGCTCAAGGAGGCGAGGAGCACTTGTCTATTTTTGGCACTTCTTGGTTTCACTTGTCCCTTTGTGCTTGAGTGTGTTGCTTCAAGAGAAGGTATACGGGTTGTTTCGATGAAAACGAAATATCCAATATAATTTGATATTTGGAAGCTCTACTCCATCCATGACAAGGAGATGCTCACCATTATGCATGCCTAGATGAAGTTTAGGTAGTGTTTGGTAGGTGACATATTTATGGATAGGATTGACCACAACAATTTAAGGTATTCTTGGAGTACAATAACTTAAACAAGAGGCAACAAAAGTGGATAAGCAAGATACAAGTCTCTGATTTTGACATTAATTATATGAAGGGAAAGAAGGAGATTGTTGTATATGCCCTTTCCAAGAGACCAGAAGCATGCTCTATTATGGAGATTTTAGCTTATTAGGAATCACACTTGTTGGTGGAATATTCCAAGAATAAGTTTTCTTGTGAGTTGATTGATGGGAACATGATCTACTTAGTCCCTTAGTCCACACTCAAGGAGAGAATTATGAGAACTATTCAAGACTCACCATTTGCAAGGCTCCCTAGGTATTTAAAAACTTACAAACATATTAGAGAGAGGTTCTCTTAGAAGGGCCTTGACAATGATGTATTGAGATATGTAAGGAATTGTATGACCAGTTAGAAGTCAGAGCATACTCATCCCACAAGTGTGTTGCAACCTTTTCCCATTCTAGAGTAGAAGTGAGAGAGTGTGCCCATGGACTTGATCACAGGTCTTTGAAGGTGTAGGGAAGAGATTAGATCTACGTAATTGTTCATCAATTGACCAAGTTCATGCATTTATGTACAATTTCATTAGATTACAAGGCAACACAAGTGACAAAGTTATTTTTCAGGAAGGTATTTTGACTATGTGGGTTGCCTAAATACATTATCAGTTATTGGGATAACAACTTTCTAAGTGCATTTCAAGAAGAGTTGTTTAGGCTAGTTGGTGTAGTTGACTCCTAACAAAAGTTATCACCCTCAGACAAATGGAAAAATAGAGACTATGAACAAATGGGTTGAAGTGTATCTGCATAACTATGTGTCAAGGCAAAATAAGGCTTGGATTAAGTGGTTGCATTTAAGAGAACATTGCTACAACACCACTTATCATATGTCCATTGGTGTGACCTTGTTTCAAGCATTGTATGGCTATGATGCTCCTTCATTTGTGGAGTTGGATTTTGGTGGAAATAGAGATTCCAAGGCCAAAGGTTGGAAACATGAGAGCCAAGATGTCCTCAAAGCTCTTAAGTAAAACTTACAAGTTTCCCAAAATTAGTAGAATAAATATGTAGAGAAACACAGGGTTGAGTGCAACTTATAGGTAGAAGACTTGATTTTTCTAAGGTTATGGGCATACAAATAATCTTCGCTCAAGAAAAGTAGTGCAGAAAAATTGAATATGCATATTTTTGGTTTCTACGAGGTAATAAGGAGAGTTGGGGAAGTGGATTTTGAGCTTTATCTTCTTGAGGGGGGCAAGATCCATAATGTTTTCCATGTATCCTGCCTCAAGAAGGAATTGGGATAACAAGTAGTTATTTCACAGTGCCGCCCCCATTGGATTGGGGGGGTAGTTGGTTTTCATCCGAAAGAGGTCTTAGACATCAAGAAAAGGAAGCTAAGAAGCATGATGATTAGGGAATATCTTATCATGTCGAAAGACTTGCTAGTAGAGGATGCCACATGGGAGGGAGATCAAATTTGGCAACATCCTAGTTTGTCGTTGCTTGAGGGCCAGCAATATTGGGAAGGGAGGATTGTCGTGTCCCTTTCAAAGTAATGACTATAAGACGTCAAATTAATGGCTTATTCAATTCTCGTAGGCTATAGTCGAAATAAGTTGATAAATTAATTTAATTATTTAATGTCATTTAGGTGAAAAGCAACATTTCTAAGGCGATTTTGAGTAATTTTTTTTCTTAAGAAGATATTATTGAGTGACTATCGGGAAAAAAGGAAGACACTTTATAATTTCACTTTAAATTATTTAATTGAGATGGAAATAGCCATGATAAGAGAATTGGAGCTCACTTTTGGGTATGCATTTATTATTTTTTTAAATTGATTTTGGTGAGCTCTTGGACCTTTGAGAAAGGGGTGAAAATCGTAGTGAGGATTGGTTTTAGTGGTGAGACACATCCACCCTAGTTAGTTAAGGAGGAATAATCCATGTTCTTCACAAGTGCTCATATTGAAGGAGAAGTTACATTTTAACTGAGAATGTGGGAGCTTGAAGAATAATTGATTCATCTATTCTGTAACAACTCAAGTTTCTTTTCAGGCCAAATTTTAGTGAGGGCATTGAGTTCATCTTGGAAACCTGATATCAAAGAAATTGTATTGTTTTTGGGGAGGCCCAATTGCTTGGAGAACCACATTTATTTTGTGAGGAGTGAATTTATTGTGTAGGTCAACTTTAATCTTGAGGGGCCGAGTTTATTCACTACAACTCACATGTTTTTGTGGAGGCCAATTTAATTGCATTGACCGAGTACATATTTATATAGGCCACATTTTTCGCTTAGGAGTTTGAATTTAATTAAAGAGGTCATATTAATTTTGTTGAGGCCAAAATTCCTTTACATGGTAATGTTCATTCTATGGAAGCTAAGTTCTTTTCTGAAGGCCAAATTAATTGCGGAGGTCGACTCATCTAGAGAAGCCCATACCATTTTGCCAGAGCTATTCACATGTTCCAAAAATTTAACTTTGCACGTAATTGCATGATCAAATATAATAAAAAATCGGCTAGGTTATTACTAATCATTTGGGAATTTTGTTGAGTAAGGTTTTCATATCTAATTGCATGCAAAATGTTTGAAGAAATGTCTTTAGTATAAATGCTTCATGTTATTCACATACAAGTTGCTTGAAGAAATATTTATATGCAAAATGTTTATCAAGATGCATGAATTACAAATTTAAATTTGTTTGCAAGTCAATTTGGAATATTTGAGCAAGGGACACTAAAAAGTCTTTGTGATTAGCCTCTAGGGGACTTGATACCCATGCAAAATGTTTTGTAGCATTATAAAAACTACTAAAACTATTATCCCTTACTTTGTAATTTTTTTTTGTTACATTATTTGACTATATTGGTCAAGAATCATGAGACTTTGTTCTAGGCCATGATTAAGAAAATTCAAATGTGTCTTGGTGGAAAATTAAAATTGATGCAAAATGAAACTAAGTGGTGAATCAAGGAGTGTTCGTGTAGAATTGTGATCCACAATTAGGGATGTGGCACACAATTTATTATTCGATGATAATCTTTAAATAGTAGTAGAATTAAATTCTTCCTAAGGTTGCATTTGTTAAACATTATTAGAAGCTTCCATTGAAAGGGGCCCCATTAAAACTATTAACAATGGTTGCACTCTTTGGAAAAAGAAAGCACATGAAGAAGGAAACTTAAGATCAACATCTAAAGGGATGCCCTAGGAGCTAAACCTAGAAAGCACATCAAGGATTACATAAACCAAGTCAAATTGTACTTCCAAGGCATACTCTTAGCCTGTTTGTAAGAACCACTAATGTAAAAGTCTCCTAGCTTCATAGGAGCAACTTCCAAGATTGCAAACATTAAATACCAAGCATATAAATGTTGTAATTCATACTTCACATGTAATAATGGCCTTTGCACAATTTCCAATAAAAGGTTCAACGTATCCTACATAAAAAGAAGAGGTTGAGAGTTCCACGCGAGTAATTTAT
This sequence comes from Pinus taeda, assembly GCA_000404065.3. Taxonomy (NCBI): domain Eukaryota; kingdom Viridiplantae; phylum Streptophyta; class Pinopsida; order Pinales; family Pinaceae; genus Pinus; species Pinus taeda. Next base: position 121,255 of record APFE030017725.1, read on the forward strand.
TGCTAGCCATAAGCAATCCTTAAAACAATAATCGATGACTCAAGTTTAAGATCTATGGTGCCCCCACGCACACTCTCACTTCTATGATTGTCGTCCCTTATGCATTGATTGGTGTGCAGTCATGAATGTAATCTAAACCAAAAATGAAACCACTATGCCAAGGTGGAGTGAGATCCCAAATTTCAAACTTATATGTGTGTGTGTGTGTGTGTGGACTCAAGTTTAAGATCTATGGTGCCCCCATGCACACTCTCACTTCTATGATTGCCGTCCCTTATGCATTGATTGGTGTGCAGTCATGAATGTAATCTAAACCAAAAATGAAACCACTATGCCAAGGTGGAGTGAGATCCCAAATTTCAAACTTGTGTGTGTGTGTGTGTGTGTGTGTGTGGATATGTATTTATGTGTGTGTGGTGTAATCCAGGCACATAAGGCAATTTGTTATTAGACTATAGACATGTTTTTGAGTTTATAATTATAATTGTAGGCATATTTAATTTCCTAATACTTTTATATGTCATATACAAGCATATCCTAAAGTCAATATTTCATAGAATCTACTATATATGTGTTCATATATGCAATCTTATATGTTTTCATATCATGGTAACTTATAGTATAGAAGTTTGTAATTAAAATCAAATTTAAAAAGTATAAGGGATAAGAAGTCGAATTCAAGAGGTATAAGGTTTCACTTTGACAATATTTTTGGGATTGTAAATAAGTTTTAATTCTATTTGAATTCTTTTTAACTCAACTTAACTTAACGTAGTAATTATCAAGATATATATACATTTTTAAGATGCATACCATTATATAAAGAGCCATAAGTTTCAAGGGTTGAAACTTGGCTCTGATACCATATGCAATGGCTTAAACTTCGAGCATAATTATATACAAAAATTCAAACCATGACTAATAAACATAAAGAATATTCCATTAATGCATACACAATCATTGGGAGTTGATGATGACTTAACTATGAAATGGAGAACCTAACTAACTTATAACTTTGTAGACACCAAGTTTTCATACACTTGTCTTTGATTCAACTAACCAAATCCAATATGTCAGGGATGACTCTTCACCCAACCATAGACTTAGTTGCACCATACTTTTTTTGGTTGGCCAACCCCAAGCCCTAAATTAACTACCTTCACCAATGGCTAATCCTTGCTTTTGAATAATTCTCTAGGAAAAAGATACCTTACATCCTCTTCCCCATCTTTTATATAGAAGTCCTTTGATAAAAAATTGGAAGGAAAAACTCTATGCACATAATCCACGTGTCATCATGCAATTTCTTTTTTTTTCTCTTAGTTTTTTCTTAATTTAGCTTTCTCCGTAAATTTACCTTTAATTATTTTTACTCCTTTACTTTTTTTGATAGATAGTATCTTTTGTTTATTTATTATGGTCTTTAATTTATTGTTTTTTTAAAGCTTGGCAAGACTACATTTTCATCATGTCCAATATATCACCCCGATCAGGGTGGGGAATTGGTCTATTGTTGAATGTTAGTTTTGTTGTGCTAATTTCAACTTCACATTTATAAACAAATGTTTGTCAATTGCTTCAAGTGCATGGTTCTCTTATGGTGTTTGTGATTGGAAACATGTAAAATTTATCAAGTTTTATGTGAAATACATGAGCAAAATACCATGAAAAACAATTATTGAACATCAGCAATGAAAAGTACAACAAACCATCAACATGAACACTTAACACAACGTTTTGATGAAGGAGTTCACCCCTCCTGGGCTACATCACCTTGGTCCAACTTCCATGGCTTGGGCCTCTATATTAGCTCAATATGGCAAAAATGTTGTTTACAAAGCTCTACTTCTCCTGAAACCTGCTTCAATGTGTTCAGAATGCTCAAATTAACTAGGAACACCTTTTCCTAAGCTCCATTAGGTCGAAATTTTTTCCAAAAATGACCAAAATTGCTTTCTCCTAGAAAACCTCCTTTAAAACTGGAGGAACTCCAGTTAACTACACTAAACTGGAGTTTCCGCCAAATTTGGAGGGACCACTAGATTCTTCGTCAAACTAAACTTGAGTTTAATTAATGCTAACTGTGGATTAATTAATGTTAATCCAGAGTTAACGAAAATTCCGCACAGTTATGATTAAGCTATTGTATTGGTGGTTTATGCGGAGCGTCACATGGTGAAATTAACTGTAAGTAGTTTCCGTTAACTGTTGCAGTTTATATCGCCATCGATTATGTGTGGTAGTTGTCACATGTTGTAATAAATGTTAATGGTTACGTATAGCGCTGGCCATTGATAACATAACCATAATCGCCCGCCAGAGGAGTGTTCACATGGGAGGATTGGCCTGCGGGCTGGCCCTCCTAACCCCTAAACCTCAATACATTAAACTTTAAATACATGCGGACAACTATATAGGTTAAGATGTAATGTGTGGTGTAACGTTATGTCGTGGGCACAGTGTGGGCAAGGTCGCGAGTTCGACTCCTCCGACCTACCCAAAATTTTGCTACACTACACGTCGAGACGAACTTTGGGGAGGGACACGTGGCAGCCTTCAGGCTTGCCACTTGTCCCCTCCTCATTGGTCTACCATTAACCAATAAAAACTTGCCAACGCACCAACCTGCAAACCAATAGCCATTTGACACTTGGCGAGACCTGATAGGATGTTGACCGACCTTTTACCCTACCCAGTCACCTGCCATGTCAGCAGAACGGATTGCTGATTGTGCAGTGACTGCACATTTTTTTTGCAAAATTTCTTCTCTTTGGAAAAGCAGACAGAACGCGATATCTTCCTCATACGTACTTGGCTTTCAATGAAACGAGTTGCGTTGGGATCATTTTGTAGGGACGGACATTGTGGTTCAGATTTCAAGTGATTCTGGGAACTTTGATTTTTGAGCTAAATATTGAGCACCTGATCATTCCTCCCCACTAGAAGCCTTTTGGACCCCAAAAGATATTAATTATTCAGCAGGTGAGGGTACAACTCCCTTACCTTCTCGATCTACAATCATTTGGATTTAGAAGGCTTTTGTCCCTTGAGTCCCACTCTAAGGTTTCAACATTCCCTCTTTTTGAAGTTCTGGTTCTTCTGTCAAGTATGAGATCCTACTCAAGTTCATCAAGATATTCTGGCGAGAAATCATCTATTAATGGAAGATGAACATGCTCTCCTTGATCATAAATCAAAGGAGGCTCAAACAATCTCAAATTCTCAACATTAACAACAGAGTATATTTGCATATAAGGAAGCAAATCTAGCTTAAATGCATTGTTACCAATCTTTTCCATAATTTTAAAAGGACCATAACGGATTGGCTTAAGCTTTTTACCTTCCCCTTGAAGTCTCTCTTTGCTAATATATAACCAAACTTCATCTCCAACTTGAAATTTATGATTGACACGGTGTTTTCCATGCCTTGCCTTGTAGCTGTTGCGACTTCTTTCAAGTTGTTCCTGCATTGTGTGATGTATCAATTGAATTTACTCTATGAACTTCCTTGCCTTATCGATGTCATTGTGACCATAAATGGTGACAGATTTCTCAAATATGAAGTCCAATGGCGATCTTGGCAAGTACCCAAAACATGCCTAAAATGGTGATGTATTTGTGGAAGAATGCTTTGCCCTGTTGTGTGAATGTTGTATGTAATGCAATTATTCACCCATAACTTGGGATGTTTACTACAATATCCTCTAAGAAGATGAATGATTATTCTGTTGACCACCTCGGTTTGTCCATCTGTTTGCGGATGAAAGGTTGTGCTCTTCTTCAACTTTGTGTCCATCATGTCCCACAAATTTGACCAAAAATTCCCAACAAATCGAGAATCTCAATCACTTACAATGGAAGTAGGAAGACCAAAATGAACCCAAATGTTTTGGAAGAAAAGATGAGTTGTTTGTTTAGCTATAATTTGATTTTTACATGGTGTTAGTATACACATTATGTTGAACCTATCTACAACTACATACAAGTAATCGTGACCTTTCCTTGAAAATGGAAGACCTCCTACAAAATCCATTGAGATACTCTCCCATGGACGTGAAGGTACAAGAAATGGAGTGTACAATCCTATTTTCCTATTGCTAGGCTTACTTGTTGCACACAAAGAACATCCTCTAATGAAACGAGATACATTATCAAACATGCATGGCCAATAAAAATACCTTTGGAGATTCATTATTGTCTTGCCTACGCCAAAGTGTCCAGCAATCAATGAAGTGGGCGCCTCCCTTATGATATTGCTTCTTTCTCCCTGTGGAATACATAACTTGCCCAAGTGATACAACAAATTGTTATTTACATGGTAATCCAACCCTTCAATTTGGTTTCCTTGACTCAAGCTTGCATATACATCTCGAAAGTCATTATCATATTCATATTGCTCAATGTAACTTTCATGAAAAACATAATTGTGCTTGAGTATAATAGATGTATTTACAATATGCCTAGAAAGCATATCAACTACCTTATTGTAGACTCCCTTTTTGTATTTGATAACCAAATGAAACTGTTGTAAAAAACCCATCCATCTGAATTGTCATGACTGCTGCAACTTTGACTGTGACTGTAAGTACTCCAATGGTTGATGGTCGGTATGGATAACGTTCTCCTTTCCCATCAAGTAGTGTTTCCATTTTTTGACACTTTGTACCAATGCGTAAAGTTCTTCTTCATAAGTGGGATAGTTAGTCACAGCTCCATTAAAAATTTTGAGAATGAAATGAAATGGGCTTACCAAGATGCATAAGAACTGCTCCCATGGAGTAATCACTAGCATTGTTTGAATCTCAAATGGCTGTCTAAGGTCCGAAAGAGCCAATACCAGTGTTGAACTGATATTTTTATTTAAAGCATCAAATGTTTTTTTTTGTACATCTCCCTAATGTAAGACTTTCTTGACACTAGTCAATGCATGTAATGGTGCTGCAATGGAAGAAAATTTAGAATAAATATTCACCAATATTGTGCTACCCCTAGAAAACTTCTTACCTCTGTAACTGTATTAGGCTTGGGCCAATTCAGAATGACCCCAACCTTAGAGGGGTTTATCTTCAGTTCACCTCCTCCAACAATGTGTCCCAAATACACTAAATAAGTCTTTCCAAATTCACACTTCGACATCTTTAAAAACAACAATTCTTTTCTCAAGACATCAAGTACTTTGTTCACATGCATGACATGTTCATCTCTGGATTTGTTGAATATGAGAATATCATCTAAGTAAACAATGACAAAGGCATCTATAAATGGTCCCAATACATCATTCATAACTCTCATGAAAGTAGCTGGAGCATTTGTAAGACCAAAAGGCATAACAAGCCACTCAAACAATCCTTGTTTAGTTTTAAATGCGGTTTTCCAAATGTCCTCTTCAGCTATTCTAACTTCATGATAACCACTTCGTAATTCTAACTTAATACTTTGCATAACTTAATACTTTGCATACCTCAACTGATCAAGCAAATCATCAATTCTTGGGAGTGGATAACGATTCTTTACCGTGATTTTGTTCAATGCATGGAAATCCCCACACATGCGCCAAGTCCTGTCCTTCTTTGGCACCAAGATAATGGGCAAACCACATGGTGAAGTAGATGGGCGTATGATACCTTTGTTCAGCAATTATTGAATTTTCTTCTTGATTTCCCTACTCTCCATAATTGACATGGGATACATGTCGATGTTTGGAAGTGGAACATCCTGCTGCAGCTGCATCTCATGATGAATTCCCCTCTTGGGTGGTAACCCCTTTGGTTCTTGAAACATCTCGCCATGCTTGCTTACCACATCAAACAAATAATATTTTAATTTGCCATCACAACCTTCAAAAGATTCATAATCAATATCATTATTTTTCTTGATCATGAGAAGCACAAAATTTTTACTTGCATTTACTAGTCTCTTCATTTTCCCTGCATTAACCAAAGAGATGTTTAGATTTTTGCAATGGGCTCTCACAATGTACTCCACCCCATTCTTGAGCAATAAGTATTTTTTCTCATGGCAATAAAATATTGCTTTCCTATCATACAAATATGGACTACCCAAAATGATCCCTGAGATGTCAAGTGCAACTACATCTAACTCAATTTCATCAATGAACTTTTCAGTAATGGCAAACTTGAATAAGAACTTCCTTGTAACCTGTAAATTTGCATTATTGATTATCCAACCCAATGGATATGGCTTATGATGAGGTACAGTTTCAAGGTTAAGCTTTTTGACCAAGTCTTCTGAAATTAAGTTTGATTGTGACCCATTATCAAATAATGCATCAATCTTTGTATGATTTGAAATTACCCTTACATGGAACAATTCTATTCTTGATTCTTCATTTGGAGTGTTATTGTAACTATGTGAGGAACTAGTACTTGCAACAACTTCTTTTCCTTTTGTGACCATGGCTGAAATCTTGGTATCATCACCATAATCTGATCCAAGATCATGTTGTGTGGTAGCAGTCGTCTTTTGTTTTCCCATATTGTTTTGTTTCTTATGCCTTAGTTCGGGATGTAATTTCCAACAATGGGCTTCATCATGCCCAACTTTGGAACAATGTTGGCATATAATTTTCTCCCCTTATTTCTTAACACTTGCATTCTTCTTTCCCTTCTATTTTCCACCCTTCTCTTTCTTTCTACCCTTGAATGACTTCTTCTTACTACCCTCTTCCTGAATGTTCTTTCCTCTTGCTTCAAGGTGCATGGCTTGCACACATACCTCATCCAAATTGCTTGGATTGAACATAAGGATAGTATGTTTTAGGTAGAAATGTAAAACCCCAATATATTTCAACAATGTATCTTGGGAATTCAAGTTTACTCCTAACAACAAAGCTCTCTTTCTAAACTCCTGGGTATAGTCGTGGACTGTTTGGCCCTTGAGTTGCCTAAAATTCTGCCAACTCATAATGGCTTTTTGCATATAGGCTAAAGGATAAAATTGTATTTTAATTGCATAAACAAATTCAACCTAAGAAATGGATATCTTACCATGAATTCGCATTTCCTCTTGAGTCTTTTCTTCCCACCAGACTAATGCTGCTTCTAGCCTCAATGAAGCCAACTGGATCTTTATGTCATCTTCTTGAAGGTTATGAATTTTGTAGTAAACCTCCAATTATCGAATCCAGTTTTCTAACCTTTATGCATTCATCTCACCGTTGTATATTTGAAGTTCAAACTTAATGTCCAATTTGAGTATGGGAGTATTTTCCTTTGGGATGTTTGAATGAGTATGAGCAATTTTTTGTGGTGGAAGTGGAAGATGTTGTTGTTTGGGATGTTGAGGATGATGAATATGATGAGGAAGATGATGAAGATGGTGGTGATGGAGGTGGCTTTCCTCCATTACCCTTTGAATCCTTATTATCATGTTTTTTTTTTTCTCCTGAGCTTCCCTCTCCATATGGAGGCTTAGAACTCTCTCCATCCATTTTAGTGTTCCTCTCTTCATAGAGGACTCTAACCATGTCAATTAAGTCATAGAAAGATTTCTTGAATGCTTCCTCTTTTGAAGGACCTTCAATCTCTCTTGATCCATACATGATGGCTTTGGATTCAACCTTACCTTATGGTACTGCTTGTACCTCCTCAATCTCAATTGAAGGTAAAACTTGAGGTGTTTCAAGTGCAGCTGGAATTGGAACTTTGGGTGGAGATTGTGGCCTTGTGGCTGTCCTTCTTCTGGGCATTACCTCAGGAGTTGCAACCAATAGTTTCCCTTCTCCTCTATGCAACTTTAGCCTTGTAAGCATAAAAAATTTGCAACCATTAAAACTCTACTTGCACAAAACTCAAGCAATCAAGCAAATAAACCTTTGCTCTGATACCAACTTGATATGTTGTTCAATGTTGTTTTTGTTGTGATAATTTCAACTTTATATTTATAAACAAATACTTGTATATTGCTTCAAGTGCATGGTTCTCTTATGGTGTCTGTGATTGGAAACAAGTAAATTTTATCAAGTTTTATGTGAAATACATGAGTATAATAGCATGAAAAACAAGTTTTGAACAACATAATAATCCAATTCTTCTACTTGCTTGCCATGACTTAAAGTTGCATATACATCTTTAACATCTACATCTTGAGCATATTGTTCAATGTAACTTTCATGCATTACTAAGTTATGCTTAAGTATAGTAGATGCATTTATGATTGGTCTTGACAACATGTCTGCAACCTTATTGTGTATGCCCTTCTTATATCTGATGACAAGATGAAATCGCTGTAGAAAACCCATCCACCTATAATGTCTTGATTGTTGCAATTTAGTTTGTGAGTGCAAATATTGAGGTGGTTGATGATTTGTATGTATGATTGTTTCTTTACCCATTAGGTAATGTTTCCACTTTTTCACACTTTGTACTAATGCATACAATTCTTTATAATATGTGGGATAATTAACTACTGCATAAGTAAATGTCTCAGAATGATAGCATATGGGTTTTCCGCGTTGCATCAACACTGCTTCCAGGGATCTATATTTAACCTTAGAGGGATCTATCTTCAATTCACCACCCCCTACAATATAACCCAAATAATTTAAAGATGTTCTGCCAAATTCACATTTTGACAATTTTACATAGAGATTTTCTCTTTTTAAAACATCTAAAGTCTGCTTTACATGCTTTACATGGTCTTCCCATGTCTTACTAAAAACAAGAATGTCATCTAAATAAAAAATTACAAAATCATCAATAAATGGTCCGAGTACATCATTCATAACTCTCATAAATGTAGCAGGAGCATTAGTTAAGCCAAAAGTCATAACCAACCATTCATAAAGTCCTTGCTTTGTCTTGAAAGCAGTCTTCCCTGCATCTTGTTCTACAACTCTGACCTGATGATAACCACTTCGCAAGTCTAACTTAGAAAAGTAGACTGCTTCTTTCAATTGATCTAATAAATCATCAATACGTGGAAGAGGATAACGATTCTTGATCATTATTTTATTTAGTGCTCTATAATCAATGCACATTCTCCACGAACCATCTTTCTTTCTCACCAACACGATTGGAGATCCACATGGTGATGTGCTTGGTCATATAAACCCTTTATCGAGCAACTCTTGTACCTGCTCCTTTATCTCTACATTCTCTAAAGCTAACAACCTGTACATTCCAATGTTAGGTAATGGAGCATCTTGCTGCAAATAAATATCATGTACTATTTCTTTCTTGGGTGGCAGACCTTTTGGTTATTGAAATAGAACATCATACTCTGAAACAACTTTAACTAAATCGACTTTCTGTTTAGAATCACAGCCTTCAAATGCATTGGATTTTTGAGGATCCTTTGCCTTTACAACCATTAGTAAAAATTGCTTACTTGAATTCACAATTCTTTTCATCTGTCCTGAGTTTATGAGTGAATAGTTATCTTTGAGTTTATGAGCTCTTACAATATATTCTATTCCATCTTTAGTGAGTTGATATTTATTCTCAGCTCTATAGAAAATAGCTTTCCTATCATACAAGTATGGACTTCCCAAAACAATACCACATATATCCAATGGAACTATATCTAACTCAACCCCATCTACAAATGTTGATCCAATAGCAAACCTAAGTTTACATTCTCTTGTTACTTGTAGCTTTGTTTTATCACACACCCAACCTAATGGATATGGCTTCTCATGAGGTTTTATTTCGAATCCCAACTTCTTTACAATTGTTTCAGAAATCAAATTTACTTGTGATCCACTATCAAACAAAGTATCAATCTTATTGTGCTTGGAAATTACTCTAATATGAAAAAGCTCATTTCTTTCCCTCTCATTATTTTCATTATCAACATATTGTGCAGAATTACTTGTGGATGCTTCAGAATCTTTACCTTTAATACCTGTGGTTGTAACTGTCGTTTCATCACTTGAATCTGATCCCAAGTTCTGCTGAATAGTAGCAACATTCTTTCTCTCCTTTCTTCTAAACTTCTTAGGTTTCAGTTCTGGATGCAAAGACCAGCAATGTGCCTCATCGTGTCCTTCTTTCTTGCAATAAGTGCATGAAGGTTTATGCTTCTTTACTGTGTTTGCTTTCCTCTCCTTCCATTTCAGTTTCTTCTTTTCCTTGCTCTTGCTTACAGAATATTTAGATGATCCCCCAACCTCTGGGTTTACATTCCTACCTCTAGCTTCTAGATGTGTGGCTTGATCTGATAAATCATCTAAGCTAGTGGGACTAAACATGAGAATAGTATGCTTTAAATAGATATGAAGACCACCTATATACTTCAATATAGTCTCAGGTGAATCTAATGATATACCTAGAGTTAAAGCTCTCTTTCTGAATTCCTGAGTATAACTCTGTACACTCTGACCCTTCAACTGACCAAGAGTTTGCCAACTCATCATTGCCTGTGGCATGTAAGCTAAAGGATAGAATTGCTTTTTGATAGCAAAAACAAATTCATTCCAGGTAGAAATGATTTTAGCATGTTTATGCAAATCAGCTTGTGTCTTGCCTTCCCACCATACTAGTGCAGTTCCTCCAAGTCGAAGGCTAGCCAGCTTAATCTTCTTCCTTTCTGAATTAACGTTTTGTACCCTGCAATATACATCAATTTGACTTATCCAATTATCTAGCTTTTTTGCATTGCGTTTTCAGTCCTAAATTGGCAAATCAAACTTCACATCTAATTTGATTAAGGAAGTTTTCTTCTTCTTCTTAGAAGAGCTAGAAGATGATGAGGATGACGAAGGTGATGATGGAGGAGATGGTGGAGGAGGCATTTCCCCTTTCCCTTTGCCTTCTAGAGGGGCAACTAGAAAAGATTCATCTTCTCCTTTGTCTGGTTTGTGTATTGAAGTGCTTTCACCTCGACCCTTCTTAAACTCCAGATACATCTCTTCCACCATGGCTTGGAGTGTCTTCAAAATTTCTATATATTGAGATTCTGATCCCAATGGAACTTTTTCTACCATTCTCCTCTGAGACTAGACTCTTCCAATCTCTGGATTAGCCTTGACAAGTTCTCCTTCTCCTAGTCTGAGATTTAATCTAGTTAGCATTCAAAATCCAGCACAAGCTCGTTTATCCTTAACAAAACCAAAACCAAATGCTCTGATACCACTTGATCTGAAAATGAGATTTTAAATCAATATTAAGGTATTACAGACTCATGTTTAGGAATGCCTATATTATTTAGTGCAACGGATCGAAAAGATTGTGAATAATATAGACAATGAACATAATAAACACACACATCAACACAACAAATAATCAAGGAGTTCACGAGAATTCCTGGCTACGTCTCCTGGTCCAGCTTTCAGTGTCGACCTTTATATTATGTCTTCAAGAGCAGATGATTACAAGTGTGAGCTCGAATAGAGTCTCAACACAACAGTGACAAAACAACAGGGATTTACTCGAAATCCTCGAGACAAAAAGAGTGCACAAACTCTCCCTCTTGCTCTCTGTCTTTTGATTTCTCTTGCTATCCTCTTCTTCGTCCTCTTTGTCTGCCCTAGAGTTGCTTTTAAGCCTCTCGGCTCTGTCCGTTCATCTACATTCTTGGGCTTTTTGGCTCCCGTCCACTGTCTGTTCAACTCCCTGTTGAGCGTTAAACAATCATTGTAAAATGCTTAAGGTATGGTGGCCACCTGTTTTCAAACGGAAAGACTGGCGCGGTGAAAATCCCAAAGAATTGCTTCTTTGTTTAAAAAGAGAAATACACAGGAAAAACTCTAAAATAGAGGAATTAGATGGTTTTATGCCTCGTCCGTTATTAGTCCTTGGCATCCCACACAATAGATCTATTCTCATCCAACGGTTCACATCCATCCCGATCATCCAACCTGCTCATGCATTCTGCACGTTGATCTATGAGCATTTGATCTGACGGCTAATGTGCATTTGGGATGACTTACTTGCGCAGAGATCACCCACCTGAAAAAGTGGTTTTCTCTCCTTGCTGTGTGCTACGTGTCAGTTAGTGTATGGGATCGAGTGAAGCCCGCCCGAAATACCATTTACCACGGAACCCAAATAACATAAAGTTGCATTCATAAATCCTTTCGGGTCCGTGTTTTATCGCTATAGCGCCATATGCCATGTCTCCTTTGTATTTCGATTTTATAACAGAAATACACCAATACATGGAAAAAGCCCGACAAAACACTTTTATATCGGAACTCAAATTTTAGAGAGCTGCATTTATAAACCCTTTCGGGTCTACCTTGATCGCTATTGCAAATCGCATGGGTTATAGGTCTTCGCCCCTTTGTATTGTTGGGATGCGATATTGCGATGTGATACATTGCAATCGCATATCACATGGTCTTTCGACCTTTGGTAAGTCCTTCCCTTGGAAACCTGTGATGCGATGGTGTAATCGCAGTCATTGATCGACGCACTCAATTAATGGTTCGCGTTTCATCTCCGATCGCAGTCGCATTTCCCCTCGGGTTGTCCCTGATACACTCCACCAATGCGATATTGCCGAACCCTCCGATGCGATCCGCCGATTTGATCTGGACCGTTGATCGGTCCGATCCAACGACTTTGACTCAACGATACTTCAACCTTCGCTTTACTCTCTTTTCCGCCATTCTTCATGGTTTTTTCTTCTGCGATAGTGTTTAAAGACTTATATTTAGAGGTTTTAGGATCCATTTTGGATCACTTAGCGAGGAATGCGCTCTAGCAACATACTATTGTTGCATACCGTTCTGACTCTGAAGCATCGTCCTCTGCGTTGTTGACGTCTGAAATGTTGTCCACCAACTACTACGTTGTTGCTGATACTGTAATGTTGCCTTTGACACTGCCAATGTCAATGCTACATCTATACTACAACTCCCTCTTAAATGTTGCATCTACTATGCTGCTAGCCCTGCCATTGCTAACATTGCATCCGTATTGCAACTCAATTATTGAGAGAAGCAACTAAAAAACACCCAAAACTAGACAAGTATCTAGTGGATACTCCTCGATGCTAAAATCCTAACTACTACTATTCCTACACTACCTTTGAAGCCACTGCGCTGTTGAAGCTCTACACTGTGCCTCCTCGCACTGCTGCTTCTCTACTTTGCGCTGCTCACATTTTGGCTCTATTAATCGCTGCATCTGTCGAATCAACACTCCATGGCACCAACTTAAACTCCACCATCCCGCTACTACTGATCATAAGCTCCCATAGCAAGGTGATGATCCAAGAGGTGGGCTCCTCAAGGATCCTGCCCATCTATAGCTCTATCGAACTACAATTCTGTATCGTCCCACCTCCCTCCAGGAGGTATCTTGGTTGCCATGGCAAACTCCTCTTCTTGTTCAATATTTGTGGATGTAACCTTAGGATCATGATTCTCATCCTTGTCCTTTTTCTTCAAAGGACACTGAAATGCATAGTGGCCCATCTCGCCACATATGAAGCACTTCACCTTGGAAACATCCTTATTTCGTCTCTGTTGCCCGTGTTGTCCCTTCGATGCAAGGGTTGTGTTATCCTCCTCCTCTACTTTGGGTTTCAACCCACTGCTGTTGTTACTCCCGTCAAGCTTGACCTTGAGCAGGTCTCTCCTCAACTCTTCTTGTTTCAGAGCTGCCCACATATTGTCCCAATTTGGTAATGATGCTATGCCCAATATACTCTGGACAAAGATTTGCTAATCATCTGAGACGAAATTTAGAGCCAGTCTCACTAACTCCAAATCTTAAGGTGTATGTCTCGCAACTAATAGCTCATCACAAGTTTCCTTCAATTTCATGAGGAATGGATCCACACGTTCTCCCTTCTGCATCTGAGCAGATATCAGCTTCTACTCTAAGTACATCTTCCGCTGCTCGGAAGATCCTTGATAAATGTGTCCAAGGCATCCCACATCTCCTTAGCAGTCCCTTTGCTAGTAACGTGGCACACCACATGATCCTTGACTCCATCCAAGATCATCCTCTTCGCCTTAGCCATCTTAGCTTTGTACTTCTTCAATGGATGTGCATCCGCCGGGACAACTACCACATTATCAACATAAGTCTTGAGGGCATGCTCATCTAGAAGGAAGGTAATTCTAGCCTTCTAGGTGACATAGTTGGAAGCTCCATCCAACCTGTCCTAATCCCTTAAGCCACTCGTTACCATATCCTCCGAAAAATGTCGAACAACTCCCTCTTTCTCCCTACTGTGTAGCTCTTAGGTTGACTTATGCACTCTCTGATGGAGCTGGTATGTTGTTTCTCCTTTGCTGCTTAGCAAATGAGAAATACTTATACCTTCGGCAATAAATCGCTGAGCAAGTTTTCCCTTAGTAGGCGATCTGCTTCTTCCCTCTGACGGCTTTTTTGCCCAGCACTAAGCTTGCAGAAAATTGCGCCCCTCTAGCTCTGTGTGTGGCTCTGCATAGCTCCCTTTGCCTTGGAAGGATTTCAATCTAGCAGTCTTACCTCTCTATTGGCTCACTCAGAGAGAGACACCCACGAAAATATAGCCCTCCTAAATAGAACTACGCAATCCCTTAGGGGATTCGAACTGTTGCTTACTGCAGCAACTTGGCCCTTGCTTCAATGCTAGATCTTCTCTTCCCTATTTCACATCAACAACTCTGATACCATGTGAACATTCCTAGATCTAACAGTCTCAGGAATCCTACTACAACCAGTTGAATCTACTTCACCTAGATTGTAAATTACATTACAAGCTTAGTTCAAAATTCTTCATGAAACATTGAAGTAAATTATTGAAGCAACCTACACCAATTAAATATGATTTTGAAACATAGAAATTGAGCAAGGAAAATAGAAACACATAGGACACAATTAATTTTGGACAAAAGTCCCCGAAAAAACCCAATGTGGGAAAACCGGTGTAGAAGCTCTAAGGGTTTATTATTATTAAGCAGTAGAAAAATATGAATACATCAATGAATACCTCACAGGGTTATTTAGTTACAAAGAAAAATACTAGCAGAAGCTTTGTGAGTTTACCTCACACAATCACTGAGAAAAAGACTCGGTTGTTCCGATTGTTAGATGAGGTGCCCCTAGTAGGCATTGCACCGCCTCTACGTTGTCCTAACGTCAACCCTTTTAGGCACTGCTTCACCCAACTGGGGAATCGATCAGTAGCCCAGAGTCACTACTCTCAGTCTCACACCCCGACTTCTGGTTGCTGAAACTGACCCTCTCCTCTGAATTTCGACTTTCTCTCTCTCCTTCAACGTCACTTCTGTGTGGCCCTTACAGCCTCTGTGTCAAGGCTTCTATATCAATTATTGCCTCTCTTTGTTGATGTATCTCTGGCTAAGAATCTCTCTCTTTGGAAGCTATTATCCCTGCCCCTCAACTGCAAGAGATTTCCTCAATTGATTTTTCTTCCTGAGAACTTCTCACTTTAGAAAATCGATTTTCTCTATCTCTGTGTGTTCTCCAAATGACCCTCAAGACCCTTCTTATATCTTCCTGTTGGACAACCAACGGCCTAGATTAAAACATAATCAAAGGCTCATACCATTTTGGCTTGATCCATGACTTTTTCTAGAAGTTTCACCCCTGATTAGATTAATACCCATTAATATTTTAATTTTCCTAAGCTTAGACTTAGGGACCCCATTAAAAATATTAATTATTTTAATAAAATCACTTCTGGGTGGAATTTCACAAAACGCTTTCTAGGTTCTTTGGAATACCTGTGCCCAAGCTTCCCTGCAAAATTTGAGGCTTAGAGCACATCCGATGCTACCCCAAATCAACATAAACATCTCCCACAAAATGGTTGGGGTTCTAACATAGGTCACGTGGGAAACACAAAATTGTGCTAGAATAGCTCACATAACAAGTTAATTTCTTCATTAGTGCATGCATAATAGGCTCCCAGGAATGTGCTTGGGGAGATGATCTCATATGGTTTGCAAGTCATGATGGATTTCCTTGAAACATGAAGTATTTATCCTATGAGTACATGTTGTACATAAGGGAAGGAGCCTTACAGTTACGTGCAAATTCTACCAACAACCCAAGTCAAATATTTTTTATTTCTAGCATGTCCACTTGCTTCTAGAGTTTGATGGTTTTCTCAATCTCCTCATTCATTGCCTCCTAAATTGATCCCATTTAGGTCAGTGGGCTTCTAAGTATTCCTCCTATCTATCCATGAGGTTTCTAACAATTTGTTGATGCTCCTCGATATGAATTATTCATGCTTTATAGGCAACCACTCCTTTCCACCTCTCTTCCTTGAGCTTCTCATATTTATCTTGAAGGTTTACATGAATAACTTGTTCCTTCATTAAAATAGGATATGTTAGAGTGGCAGTTTCTAAGAATTTAGCTTCTTCATACTCCATTTCAACATCCCTCTCTTAGATTTCTCTTCTATGTATTTATGTTTGCATTGTCTCCCCTATTTTAGGAAGAGATTCCTCCTTATCGTCTGTGTCAAGGAAGCTTGCTACCTAAGTAAGGCAACCTAGTCCCTGAAAGGATTGATTTTCTCTAAGTTTATCTTCTGAAAAGATGATTTTATTTCGCAATTCTATATTATTTCTCTCCAAAGTTCTATTTTTCCCAATAATAGATGAATACAAGGGTGTGAGAGAAAATACACCTACCAATTTCTCCTTCATGGACTTATAAACTTTCTTTAGTCTCTGAGTGGAAACCCTAATCTACTAACTTACAACCTTTTCTTGCACATATGCTTCAACATATTCTTTGTTGAAAATAACAACAATAAATGTTAAAAAATAGCATCAAGAAATATCCTAATTTAATTTGTCCTTGAATTAAAATAAGAATTAAATTGTAATTATAATTCACATAGTAACTTGTAACAATTAACTAAGTTAAGTTGACTTACTTGGCTCAGTTAATTCGATTTGGGAGTCTATCTAAAGTCCTGTAGAGTGGTTCATAAATTTTAGGGGCCTGGGTTGAGTTCTTTTGAGTTGTAATTATTTAATTCAGTTTAACTAAGTTAAATTCAGTTAAACTAGTTCCAACTGATGGAGGAGTTAGTGGGAGATCCAGTAGTGGGGTGTAACTTGCAGTAGTGGGTGTAACTAGCACTGCTCAACCAGTAAACTAAAGATTCACTCATAATTAACTCATGCATGTCAGATCAGAGAAAGACCCAGTTGATATTGGAGTTTAGGAACAATGTACTATCAGTAGTAAAATCATCTAAATTAAACAAATGGTGCATGCAATCAAAAGAATGCCTATGGATGGATTGCACAGTTATGAGTGAGGAACTTCCCAATAAATATGGGCTTATTCCCAAGGGAATAGCGTAAGGAAGTAGGAGCTTGGTAAAAAGCAAATTTCGCTAAGTATTGACTTGAGCTGGTTTGTGAAGCAGTGAGTGAGATTGTACTTGTGCAGAGTTTGTTCGGGTTGTACAAGCATTGTATTTTATTCTTAGATCTTCTGTTTAATGAAATATACAGATAATATGGGTTTTTATCTTAGGATTTCCCCAAAAAATTATTGTGTTATGTGTGATTGAAAATCTTCCTTTTCTGCTTTGTGATTTCATCGATCAAATTTTGTTTTCGCTGATGAGTAGAGTAGATTCAAGTAAATTGTTTTAGCATATCACAATCTGCAATTTGAATCTACAAGGAATTTCTACATGGTATCAAAGCTGAAATGATAATAGAAGAGAAGAATTTGAATTTTTCCTTGCAGATTAATGAAGCTCAAGTTCAGGGTAGATCTAGAAGACCCTATGTGTAGACTTCTTAATGGAGCTAGAAGGTTGCTATTGGGCGGAACAATGAGCCAATGTTTAGTCACACAAAAGGGAGTTGTGATCATTGATATTAGTAGATTAAGGAGTAGAGAGATTTCCTACTAGGATATCGAGGCTTAGAGGGAGCAGCCCTATGGATGCTAGTACTTCAGGATGTGGGGAGATCAGACTCATTATTGCAGTAGTTGTAGCAGCAGTGCAGAAGCAGCAACAGAGCAGTAGCAACAACAATATGAGTAGATCAAATTTAGCTCATGCATGCAAAGCTTTGAGGAGCAAGGAAAAGGTTAGAGACTCAGTGGTTGAGAGGGAGCATGAATTACCTATCAACATGCAGCCCCAGAAGCAACCTCAACAAGTTGTGGAGCAGCCATAATTGGAGAATCATAAAGGAGACCGAATGGAGACATCCACTCAAGCATGGACCTCCACTAGGGGGAAATTCGATCCAAGTGGGAAAAGGGAGCAGATGCAGCCATTCCTCTAGGTGTGAGGTGGACCGGTATGAAACCTTAGTCTAAGAGTTTCAGAAATTGGGCAGGATCCATTGAGGTGTTTTTTGTCTCATGGATCATTACCTTGCTATGGGGACCCATAATATTTAGTAGAAGGAGGATTAGTGTCAGTCAAATACTAAGGAGTGCATAGCAGTGTTGATAGCATAGCAGGATGCTCAATAGCAGATTCAACGACAACATAGTTTTTCTAGTAGACTGTTGCAGACACAGTTGATTTAGTTTATTTTGTTTGGATGTTTTTGTTGGGTTGTAAATGTTGCAGAAGCAACAACAACAAGTGTTGCATATAGAACATTCCAAAGGTACCAGATCGAGATAGAGTTGAATTCCTTTCTTGTTGAGAGGGAGTGTTGAAAATAGCAACAAGAATTGTTAAAAAATAACATCAAGAAAAATCATAATTTAATTTGTCCTTAAATTAAATTGTAATTCTAATTCTCATAGCAACTTGTAAGAGTTAACTACGCTAGGTTGACTTCGTTGGCTTAGTTAATTCGAGTTGGGAGTTTATCTAGAGTCATGTAGAGTGGTTCCTAAATTGTAGGGGTGTTGGGACTCAAAAATGTCATATTTTCATCCACCTTTTTCTTCACTATTCCTTACATTTCATCATCCCATTAACCTTTTATCATATCATTTTCATACATACATTTGGGTTTCACCTTCTTATTTTCCATTTTATTCATCTTTGTATTACAAGTGAATTTATGATTAAATATTAGAAAATATACATATTTTTATATATATCTCAAGAATATGTGAGTTTTGTGATGTGTAGGAAATATGTGAAGAATTAATTCCAAGAGACTTATCTATATCTCCTCCACCATATTAAGGAGATAATTATGCAAGCCTATTCCTAAGGAGAAAATCATGGAGGATTTGGTTGGCATATCTTATCTAATTCCTAAGGAGAAAATCATGGAGGATTTGGTTGGCATATCTTATCCAATTCCTAAGGAGAAGATCATGGAGGATTTGGTTGGCATATCTTATCCAAGATATGTGAGAGATTTATGGAGGATTCAAAGGGATCATATTTTGTAATAATGGGGAAGTAGTTGAAAATGCTTGAGAGATTTGTGGTATCATATCTTGTAATAATGGGAAATTAGTTGAGAGTGCTTGAGAGAATATTGGATATGTAATTATGAGAAGGTTATCTTCTTCATGTATATAAGAGAGTGCTCTCTCTTCATTTTAATAAGAAGGAATGAATAATGAATAATGGAAAGAATGGAGATTAGCTTTAAGAGATAGTTTTGTAATCATGATTTGTAATTTGACTCTTGTAATATAATTTGAGATAGTTTTATTGTTGTGAGCTCACATATGTTTTTTGTCATTCAATTCTTCACATGTTGCATTGCTTTTCCTTTATGCAATTTCCTGCTTTCATAGTTAATGTTTCAATGCCTTCTTAGATTAATTTAATTCCAGTAATTTAGATTAAATTAGTTCCACTTCAGTCCTGCATATATAGTGCATGTGTCTCGTAAGTCTACACACCTCGGATTGACAAATTAAATAGTTGGGCAAGTACTACAACAGAATTAAACGAACATATTTTCGCCCAACAAGGGGCCTAGGTTGAGTTCTTTTGAGTTGTAATTATTTAATTCAGTTTAACTAAGTTAAATTCAGTTAAACTAGTTCCAATTGATGGAGGAATTAGTGGGAGATCCAGTAGTGGGGTGTAACTAGCACTGGTCAACTAGTAAATTTAAGATTCACTCATAATTAACTAATGCATGTTAGATTAGAGAAAGACATAGTTGAGATTGGATTTCAGGGACAATGTATTATCAATTGTAAACTCATCTAAATTAAACATATGGTGCATGCAATAAGAAGAAGGTCTATGGATGGATGCGTAGTTATGATTGAGGAATTTCCCAATTAAATATGGGCTAATTCCCAAGGGAACAATGTAAGCTGGTAGGCAACAAATTTGGCTAAGTATTGGCTTGCACTGGTTTGTGAAGCAGGGAGTGAGATTGTACTTGTGCAAAGATTGTTTGAGTTGAACAAGCATTGTATTTTATTCTCATATCTTTTGTTTAATGCAATATATATAAGGGTTTTTATTTGAGGCTTTCCCCATAAAATTATTTTATTATGTGTGATTGAAATTCTTCCTTTTCTGCTTCGTGATTTCATCGATCAATTTTTGTTTCCACTGATGAGTAGAGTAGATTCAAGTCGATTGTTTTAGCATATCATAATCTGCAGTTTGAATCTATAATACAAATCTACATTCTTCATCTATTGGTTCCTCCTTAGTTGCAACACAATAATTTCCCAAGTTTTCCCTTGCTAGTTCTTGTGGTTCAACTAATTCCTATTCTTCCTCAATTATGCTTATTGGTTCTTTTGGTTCAAAAGGTCCCTATTCTTCCTTATTACCCTTGTTGGTTTTTGTGTGGCAACAAGATATCTCACCTTTTTTTCACTTTGTGCTACAATATACGCCTCCTCTACAATTAGAGTTGTAGAAGGTGTTTCATTTTCAATCTCCACCCTTATTGGTTTTCGTGTTGTAGGATGGCTTTTAATTTCCTCTTCAATCTCCACCCCTGCTAGTTTCCATGTTGTGGGATGGGTTGCATTTTCCTCTTCAATCTGTGTTGTAGCATGAGAAATTTTCCCTTTCCTTTAAGGTCTATTGCTTGTAATTTCTAAGTCGTTGTCATGGTTTCCTCCTTCCTTTGTCTCATATGGTTGCATGTCAATCTTTGCCCCTACTTCATGCCCTCTGGGAGTTGAACAAAGGGTTCTCTTGATGTTGCACTAGTAACAACAACTTGTGGAGTTGCAAAAGGTGGTTCTCCAACCAGTAATACAACTAGTGCCTCTATTCCAACCCCTAGTGCTCTCACTACTCCATCTCAGGTTCAACCCTCTTGCTGGACGCCATGCTCTATTTAAACTTTGATCAAGTTATGGTGTGATAGGGAATCCTTGGGCCTACTGGAATTTCACACATTGATTGTCACCTGTTGAAGTGCCCTCCATAAAAAAGCATGGGATATTAATCAAACTTTGATGCCTTATGTAATAAAATATCCTTAGATGATGCTAATACACTACTCAATAGTGCCTCTCATCGTGAAGTACATCTAGACAATAAGAATTATGTTTATCCATGGTGTTGGTAAAGATTTTTGTCAAAATCACTTCCGTTTCTCATCAGAGCCTCCCCTAGTTCATGGAATTGTTTCATTAGTCTCTGCTTGGGTTTCCTCCTGAAATACCATCTTCCCCAATTTGTTGTAGTCTAGACACTGCTGCAAATGCATCTTCATCTACTTATACCACTATCCCTTTTACCACAATCTGATCATCTTAACGGTTGAGTACAAATTCTAATGCCACATCATCATCATAATCTTGTAGTCACTCAACATAGTTGATCCAACCTTTGGCTTGAAAATTTGCCCATATGCTCTCACAATCCTGCAACATAAGGGTTCACATGGTGTCTTTGTGGTTTAGTGAACCTCTTATTTTTCTCATGTTTAGGCAAACTATCAATTTCACAATTCACATGCATGGTTCATTGGGTGTCAGTTTTTATTAAAGGAAAGGTAATGATGGGGTAATGGCATAAGTCATTTTCATTGGTTATGGCAGGGAGGTGGAATGCAATCTTTTTGATGTAAATCTGGTTAGTCTATTTAATGATATTCATTACATAAATGGAAACATGTACCTTTATGCTTACTGTGAGTTATCCTCCAAGCTGATAGTGGTAGGTTGTCACATCCAACATTCCTTGATGATGTCACCTCATACACAAACACAATTGCCATCCTCACTAGTAGGCGAGTTGCAACACTTGTTAAGCCTAGAGTTGCAACACTTGTGCTAGGTTGGTTCTCCAACAATGATCATCACATTGATCTAGAGGGGTTTGTCAATTTGTTGGGAAATCTACTCATTTGAGGGTGTTGAAACATCCTCGTTGGTTGTATCTGGCACAAGGTGTTGTAACACTTCATTGCATGGGTGTTGCAGTGACCAATAGTTGGAGTTGCAACAAACAATGTTCTAGCCATACCCTATTAGTGTTGCAACAAGGGTGTCATACTCTTCCTTGCAAAACAATATTGTATAATGTTTTATTGGTAACTCAATAGATATAAAAAAATCTACATGTTTCATGAGTAGGAGGGTCCTACCATAACCATCATGAAACCATGAGGTACCCTTCTATTCATGAAGCATTTAGATTATTATTTTTAACATATCATGTGCCATATGACCTAGTTTTCACATGGCATGTGCCCAAGTGTGCCTTTTTAGGGGTCTTCATGAGTAGTTTATTTATGTATTTATTATTATTATTATTATTCTTTTTTCTTTTTTTAACATGGAAATGGGATTTAGGAATGATTCATTTGGCAAGGGTTCCACCCATATGGATAATCTATGTGTTAGTATATGAGCATCAATCACTAAACTTCTTGGAGAAGGCTTCCTTTGAAAAGGGTTTGTGGTATAACCGAAGCCTATGTTCATTCACCATTAGTGGAGTTATTTATTTGTTGATGATGCGAAGCTTGATGGACCCATTGTCATACACAATATTAATCTCATAATATCCAAGCCATTGGGTACACAATTCTCCTATGAAACCTTTGAAATTTGAATCAAACAACAAGGCCCAATCTCTAGCTTTGAAATTCTTGTCTTTTGTGAATTTGTCATGCCACTGAGTTCTTTGATACTATATCATCATTTTCTAGTGTAGGGAATATTGACAAACTTCATCTAATTCATTAATCTAGAGGAGTCTTTGTTTCTATGTTCGGACAAGTCCATCCTAAGTTATAATATTATTCTTGGGGTTTGTATATATGTCTCTATCAACAAAAGCACTCTCCTTTCATATACCAATTCATATGGAGTAGAGCCATAAGTTTGTCTCAATCTTTTTTGGTAGCCTAATAAAGCTTCAAGAAGTGGGTTTGTCGAGTCCTTGAGGTGCAATCTAACGATCTTCATTATTATTGCCTCAAAGATCTTGTTTTGTCCTTTCTACCTATCCTTTGGCCAATGAATGGTATGATGTTGTAACCATGTGCTTGATCTTATATGTGTCCATTAAGTCCCTGATGAGGCTTGAAGTAAGTTGTGTTCCTCTTTTGGTGACGACTTTCTGTGGTATCCCGATCACATTGAAGATCTATTTGTAGAGAAAATTTGCTATTGCTTACTCAGTTGCAACCGAGAATGCCTTGGTTTTCATCCATTTTGTGACACAGTCTATACATATTAAGATGTAAGAGTTACAATGAGGAGGATTAGTTAATCCAACAAATTCACGGGTGCATTTGTTGAAGGGTTATAGTACTACTTGTGGTTGCAATGGCTTTTCATTTTATAGTACCAGTCTTCCCATGCACTGACAATTGTTGCATCTCTTTACATACTCTGTGGCATTACGAAAGATGGCAGACTAGTATTACCATTGATGGATTATTTTGTATGTGGTCCTCCTATCTACAAAGTGGCCTTCACAAAGGACATCATGGCAAGCTTTCAATATGTCATAGATCTCATCCTCTTATACACATCATTGAATGATAAGATTCAACCTTATGTAGAAGAGGCATCAGTCAATCCACGAGAATCTCTAGCTTTGCCTAATGATCTTTTGTCGTCTTTTTGGAGATAGGTGATGTGGAAATTTTTTTGTAACCAATTATTTAACAATATCTATAAACCAAGGTTAGTTAGTAAATACTGCAAAAAGATGCTCATCGGGAAAAAGATCTTCTACAGGTGACTCATTATCATTAGTTGTAAGTATAGAAAGAAAGTTTGCCACTACATTATCTTTCCCTGGTTTATTTAAGATGGTTTTGTCAAATTCCTATAAGAATAACAACGATCTAGTTACCCTACCATGTTATATTGATTTATTCATTAAGTATTTAATGACAACATGGTCAGTGGGTAAAATCACGAAATAACCTTCTATGTAATGCTGAAATTTATTGATAATATGTATAATAGCAAGAAACTACTTTTATGTCACTGTATATGTTAGTTCTACGGGAGATATATTTTACTGATAAAGTATATTGTTTATGGGTTATTTTCTTCTTCTTGCCCCAAGATAACTCTAATTGCAGTTTCAAGGAATTCATAGATATGTGAAATTGGAGGGGCCAATTGGCCCTTGTCATAATAGAAGCCTTGGATACTTTGGATTTCAAAGCTTCAAAGGCATGTTGACAACCTATGGGAATTGTAGTAGCATAGGGGTGTTGCAGCTCTTTACATTGTAGTGATATGAAGGTGTCGGTGCAACAACACTATAAGTATTGCAATAATTGTGCCTGCACAACTTGTCTAAAGTATTTTCTTATAAGTTTCCACAACTTAGCACAAGGAGGCAAATTCTTCCCTAAATACACAATAATATACATTAAAATGGCATAATCAAAAGGTAACTACACCTTAATCAACAATTCATTCTTGCAGGCAAAAAGGGTGATGAAATGGCATGGAACTGGGAAAGGGTGTGCTCAAAGGTATTGGGTGGGTGCTAAAAATATGCTAATTTGGATACCCATCACATGAAAAGCAAGAGGTGAGGAAATCATCATGGGATTGTAAAACAAGGAAGTGCTTTCGTTATTTTCTTTGCTAACTATAGAGGAGGCATCTAAAGATCGTGGAGTCCTAGGCTAAGTTGGGAAAGGAGATACTCAACTTTATCATATGTGTGAAGGTGTGTTGCTTTCACCTAGCCCAATAGTAGTGAGTTATTAGATTCCCCCTCCTGGTACCATGGCCTAGATAGGGGTTGGCTTGTTGTAGAGAGCATGGGTTCAACGAAGCCTACGTTTGGGTGGAAAAGACTCCTTCCTAGATTAAGTTCTAGCTTGAAATTTCCAACAAGTGTTGCTTACGATTCTCATGATTAATGTTCATTTTCTCTTCAAATTTTATTGGTAAAATTAGAGATGAAAAATGTATGCATTTTCTTGTATGGGATTCAGAATGTGGTAGTGATCCGGATTTAAATATAAATGCAACAAACTACAGATATAACCACACAAATAGAGATGCAGCAGAAATAATACTTCATTTCATTACTGTAAAACACTGAAATATGCTTACAAACAGAAATGGAAATAAACTAGCTAGGGCAATGGTAGCTTATATACGAGAAGAGATGTGGTGGCTACATGCCTCTAAACCGTGTTACAATGAGGCTCGAAGGCCTATTTACTGTTGAGAAACAATGGAAAACCCTAAACATCCAAAAACCTAACCCTAGAAGATGAAACACCAAACTGTGGGCCTCGTTTGAGTAAATTGGTACATCAACTTCTCGGGGTCGTAACTTTGGCATATGATCTCTGTTTGATGCGCACAATATCTTGCTAGAAAAAAAACTATCTGAGAACTACAACTTTGGTAAGAGAAACATCGGTCCATGGATCGATGTTGCTCCTAGTTTTCCCAAAAAGCGTCGTTTAGGGCCTCGAAACGACTCCAGAAGTTTAGGACCCGAAAAAAATGCTAAAGATAGTAAACTGTGCTAAAATTAAAAAAGCTAAAAGAAACAATGGTGGGGGTCCAAGTGAACTTGGTGGGTGGCCACCAATATCCACTTGGATCATTCCTCCCTCCTTAGGAAGTAATGGTCCCCATTGCATTGAGTTCCCCCATGAGATGAGGAAACTTCTACTGAACTTGGTCCCTGGTGAGCCACTTGACCTAGTGAAGGAGTTGGCCTGCTTTGACAATTCAATACTGTTGGATATTTTTCTAGCGAGTGTGCTTGATCTGTGTGTCCATGATCTGATCAGTTGCAGCTTGTTCCATGCCATCTAGATTTAAATTTGTGGGTGTGAGTTGTTCTGCAATGTTGGATGTGTCTAGTAATGGTGGGAAGTATGGCCGAAGGCGGTCCACATTGAACACTGGGTGCAGGCCAAGGAATGGGGGAATGTTGATCTCAAATGCATTGTCTCCCACAGCCTTGGTAATGGTGTAAGGACCATATCAAAGTGGTATGAGTTTCCGATAGGCTCCAATAAGGCATTCCTTTTCCAAATGCAACCAGACTTTGTCGCCCACCTGAAACTTGTGTGGCACCCAATGTTGATCATGTTGTTGCTTGTACTTGGCATTTGATTTCTCCAGAATGTCGTGGACCTATTGGAGAATATGTTGGATGTGATCAATGAAGTTGTTTGCCTTATTTGTTTCGGACTGGACATGAGTCGAATCTGTGTGAGCAGCTGCAAATGGTATGGCCACATCAATGGGACATAATGGCTGGAATCCCATGCCTAATTGAAAAGGGTTGTGGCCAGTCAAGCTGTGGAGATCCCGATTGTAGCTGTGCTGAACATAGGGGAGGCTCTCATCCCATGTGCGTGGATTCCTTGGGTTGTACATGCGTAGAATGTGTACGATCATCCTGTTCACAACCTTTGTCTGGCCATCAGTTTTAGGATGGAAGGCTGTGGACTTAGTGAATTTTGTGTCCAGCATCGACCAGAGACTGGACCAAAATGTACTGAGGAAGCTTTTGTCCCGATTTGAGATGATAGATTGTGGGATCCCAAAGTGTACCCACACTCATTCAAAGAAGAGTTTAGCAGTGGCTTCTACTGTGATATTCTTCTTGCAGGTCGCCATAATGGCCATCTTCGAGAACCTGTCAACGACCACAAAAACACAGTCATTTCCATGCTAAGTAGAAGGAAAGCCCAACATGTAATCCATGGAGATGGATTCCAAAGGTCGACTAGGGGTAGGCAGTGGGATATAGAGGCCTTGCTTCTTGATGGTCAGTTTGGCAATGGCACAGGAAGTGCATGATCTGATGTACTTCCTGACATCCTGTTGAAGATTCGGCCAATAGAAATACTTTTGTGATACTGCCACCGTTTTCTCGACCTCGAAATGCCCAGCAGCCCAACTGTAGTGTGCTTCCCAAATCATCTTGGCACGCTCACTTGAAGGAACACAAAGGTGACCCAAGTGGCATAACAGGGCATCCTAGAGGTGAAAATCTGGAACATGTTGACCCTCC
>APFE030017725.1:149320-160159 GCA_000404065.3 Pinus taeda
GAGTACCAAATGCTGCTCTGAATCCTTGATACCCAACTTTGTGCGAAGGGTATGGAAAATATTGGTAAACTCTGGCATGTCTTGGTCCCTTCCCTGCCGCAGCATGGTCCACTTTATGTATTGATCCTCATAGCTTCCGACAAGGTAGTATTGCTCCTTGATGGCAGTCCGGAATGAATTCCAAGTGGGTGTGGCTGAAAACAGTGAGCCCGTACTTTCATCGTTCTGCACGTAGTAGGTTTCCCACCAGTCCTGGACGTGGGGGGTGGCTTTGAGAAGAGCGAAAGTAATCTTTTCCCGGCGAGAAAAGTCATGAATAGAAAAATACTCTTCTAGCATATTTAACCATTTATCTACAATGTCTGCATCTATATGACCCTAAAATATGGGAATGTCAAAGTTAACTTGTACCTTAAAGGGTGTGGCACTTCCAGAGTAGCTGCTGGAAGTAGATGTGTTGCCCTTGGGTGGCTGCTGAAGGATCTGGGCAAAGTTGTCCATCGTCGCATTCCTTTGTCGCTCAAGGGCCTCTTCGAGCAAGATTTTAATAGGATCTCCTACCCCCTCGTCTTTCTTTTCATCCGCCATGGGAGGCCGTTGAGATTTGCGAGGCTGGTCCTGCAAAGGTTCGACCAGTTCAAGCCCTAACTCCTTATATCCCAACCTCGTTGGGGACGTGCAAAGAAAGACAAAGAAAGAGCATACCGCTCTGATACCACTGATCCAGATTTAAACAGGAACACAACAAATTACAAATATAACCACACATATAAAGATGTAACAGAAATAATACTTCATTTCATTACTGTAAAATACTGAAATATGCTTACAAACTGAAATGGAAATAAACTAGCTAGGGCGATGGTAGCTTATCTTTGAGAAGAGATGTGGCGGCTTCATGCCTCTAAACTGTGTTACAATGAGGCTCGAAGGCCTATTTCTTGTTGAGAAACAATGGAAAACCCTAAACATCCAAAAACCTAACCCTAGAAGATGAAACACCAAACTGTGGGCCCCGTTTGGGTAAATTGGTACATCAACTTCCCGAGGTCGTAACTTTGGCATGCAATCTCTGTTTGACGCGCACAATATCTTGTTAGAAAGATCTATCTGGAAGTTCAGGACCCGAAAAACTACTAAAAATAGTAAATTGTGCTACAATTAAAAAAGCTTAAAGAAACAATGGTGGGGGTCCAAGTGAACTTGGCGGGTGGCCACCAATATCCACCTAGATCAGGCACATATGTTAAATTGTCACATATCTCTTGTTATGTCATTTGTTGTTAGTTCTCAAGAGGATTCTCTTGTTGAAGATTGTTATATGAGGTTGCATAATTAATGCAATGTACATGTGTCCTATGATCTAAAGATCATTGTAATCATGACTTCAGTGGTTGTATGCAATTCTCTTAAGTGGGAGCTAAGCTTAAAACTCCTTTACTTGGAGCCATAGTTCTTACCTTGATTGAATCCTTGAACTTATGAGAAATATGAAATGTTTTGAGTTTTCATAGGGCATTGTTAATGACTAGTTGTTTTTTAAATGTTAATATGTGTAGGTCAACTTTGAACACTTAGTTAATCTCACTATTAAGCAAGATTTTGAGGCCTTCTTGTTGTAAATGTAGAGTTGTTGGATACTAATATAATAAAATCCAATTGGTTTCTAAATATTGCTATAGTTTGAAGGCATTGTAAGTCTGTCTCTTGTAAAAGATTTGGGCCAAGACTTGGTTTTTGAGGTCAATTTGTAATGGTCTTTTGAAAAGCCTTGTGTTATCTTGTTTGAGCTAGAGTGACGATTCTCACTTATGATGTGTTAACTAAGGATAAAATTGACCTTATGCCTTACCTAAATTCACTCATTACAAATCCGGGATGGTGATTTGTAGGTGGACAAGTCCTTCACCTAATGCCTCCTTTATTTCCACAATTACACGGGTAATATCTGGGTCTGGTGTAATCTGAAACATTGAGCTTGTATGAGGAGTAAACCTCACTTCTCATAAATCTCAATAAAACCCATATAAATGTAAGTACATAGCTAGAGTGAAGAAATATTAATACATGACCCAAATATCTACTTGTATACCAAGGGCTAGTATAATTAATGGAGGCATAGTAAATTTGGTTATTATTAAGAAAGAGTGTAAATTTGTAGCATTTAATTTTTTGATAATGAAAAATTGTTTATATGTTATGGCATGTATACATATTCATGCAAACATCTAAAGCTATGTTTGAGTTTAATATATCTTATCAAGAATGTATATAAATCCAAGTTTAAAAAGGCTTTTTGAGAGTAATTTGACAGACAAATTAATTACATAATCCTCTTCATATTCACTTTTAAGGATTTGCATAAAATTTGGTGAGTATTAATCTTTGATAAATTTGCATATTTACTTGTTTATTCATACCTAAAATTGTGTAGAGAATTGCATAAATTAATGTGGGTAGTAACTCTTGGTAAATTTGTTTATTTACATGCATAACAAAAAATGTCTTGATTTTTGTTATTCCCGTAGTTGAATTTGGAACTTTAAATATATAAGCTCATATATATGTCAAGCAAGACTTATATAAATACTCATAAGAATTTTTGCTTACTTAATTGAGTGTGATAAATTCTAGTAATAATCCATTCCATGAGTGAAATTTTCCTGGATGCATTATGTATAAAAGAATATTGCTATACATATAATCATTTACATTTATTGATTTATTATACATGAAGAAGATGAGAATTTAGGGCAATAATTTTTACCCAAACCATGATTATTTGGAGCTCGATGCCAAGAATGTTCTTCGTAAATTTGATTATCCCTCAATAGAGATTATACTATCTAATGTTTAGTGCAAATTCTCTTAACTTTTATGTAGCTTGCGAAAGCTTAACTATTGACAATTCAATGGAATGTCCAAAGTTTTCAAAGCTAAACTCCTTGATTTTACTGACCATTGGCAAGTGATAAGATTTATGGAATTCACTGATTATATTGACAATTAACAAATGGCTTAAGGATCTGAAATGTAAAGATATCAAATTTTACCGATGGTTGATAGGATAATTGACACCTTGGAAATTTGCACATGGGTTTTTACTCACATGTGGGAAATGCTTTGTAATTCATTAACCTCAAATTGTTTGGAATTCAACGACCATCAATGATCGACGATTAGCTCAAAGGTTTCACAATTGGGTAACTTGATGAATTTCATTGATGATTGATGGGAACCGTCAGAGATCAATGTAAGGGACAAAAGTTTTCAAATGTTAATCATTTTGATTTTCACTAATTATCAACAGTTTTAAATTATGTGTATGAATTATTTGTGCATATGGGTAAATTTTAATTTAATCTTGGTTTGTTAATTAACTATATTTATATTATTAAATACATTAAGTTAACAATTAAATATTTATTTAGTTAAACATAAGGTAATTAACCTTGGGTCAATTAATGAGATGGAAGGCTTAAATGACCCTAGTGCTATTATGGTATCACCTCCAGGGTGACATGTGGACCTGGTGTGCCATGTCATCTACCACATGGTAGTTGCATAGTAACACCAACGTGAAGCTAAGAGTGAGAATATTCAAATTATTACCTCTTGATGATTTGGACTCAAATTTTAATGTTGGTTTTACCACCGAAAATCCCTTGACGAGCATAAGGCGATGATGATATCAGAAAAGAGTTTTACTTTGGATAAGAACAATTAAAATTTGGTAGGTTGTATCCATAATTTGGAATCAAGGGAATAGGCAATGTTAAAATCAAGATTGAAAAAATACCATAGTTGGATCCCATGTCCACATTTCACTAGGATGGATGGACGCTTCTAATATTAGTTTACTACATTTCTTAGTAGGTAATATTACATGGTTCTTCTATGTTTCAAGGATGAAACATGACAAGGGGTTGGAATGTAATGTATCTAAGGAGTATGATACAAAACACCCTGAGGATATAATGAATATAATGTGGCCATAATAGGTATATAATAACATGAGATATTTGACATAGACCCCTAATAATATTAATGAGAGAGTATAAATACACATAAATACCATTATATTGGATAAATGTTGGATGTATTGTTTTCTAATGACCATTGTTTGTGTAGTGATTACTTCCATAACGAGTAATTGATGGTGTTACCCTAGCTTAAGGGTTCTCTTTTGTAACACCCTCGTCCCACTTTTACCCAAGTTAATCGATTCCCTGGGGTAAACATGTGACGAGAGGCTACTATGACATGATTCAAATCCCCATGTATAGTTAGGGAAGTGGAACCGACAAAACAAAACCATTATGACCTTCCACACATGCTATAAAACCTTCAGGAGCCAACCAATCCTTCCAGGTGACCAACCCCTTAGACAACTTGACATTTCACTGATCTGGACCCCCAATGGCTTCCATGACAAGCCATGCATGCGACAGAGGCCTTCCAGTCTCTCCCACAACAAAGCATGCAAGTGATTGTGGACTTTTTTAGCTAGTCTGAGCCAACGACCCCAGATTTTGTTCCACTTTTTCAGGGCCAAGACTCAGGCCACTACCCAAAACTTCATGAAAGCGTCAGAAATGATAAATAACTTTGAAACGATATTACTAATGCAAACCTTTGATTAATGAATTTACTGGACCCCTACTAGCCATGACAAACATTTCATCAAACATATCACAAATATGTAATCTACAGGTCATAACAACATATCTCAGCATAAGGGTCTCATACTTATCTGAGATTCATAAGGAAGCATTGATGCCTTATCACAATAGATGCATTATCATTTATTAGGTCATATTTTCATTGTTCATTCATTTGCTAATCAAAACATGATGAGAGCTATACATCAAGATTGTCATAAAACATCCTCTTAACCAACATATAATCAACATAAATAACAAAGATACAATTGCCATAAAAACCACACATGAACAAGTATATTTACCCATCAAATACAAGAGGAGAGGAACTCTTATTAACATATGCAAAATGCGACCAGATTTGTGGATTCCACGTACCACTCGATCATAGGTCGACTTCACCAAATCTTTCTTTCAACCAATCACCCTCGTGCCATATTCCAAGTATGAATGTGGGATCTCATGGAACAAATCAAACAAAACCAAACCAAGGCTTCTAGAAGCCAAACCACTGTTGAAAATGGCAACAAGAAATGTTAAAAATGGCATTGTTATAAATAACATTTCAGGATATACTATAACTTTGTTGGAAATAGCAAAAAATAGAAATGTTAAAAATAACATTGCTATAAATAACATTTCAGGATATATTCCAATTTTAATTAGTTCCCGAATTAAAATTGAGAGTTAAAATTCGAATTTGGTCTCACTAACTGTTTGAAAAATAATTAATTAATTCATCTTGAGTTAATTAGTTGGAGAAAATCAAACATGAAGTCTTTATGAAGACATGCCACAGTTATCCCTTTGATTGAGGATGTTATCCCTTAATTAAGGAGATAAGGATGAGTTGTAATTAGTTAGCTCAGTTAACTGAGTTAAGCCCAGTTAAATTAGTTCCAAACAGTTGGTGGAACTAATTGTGAGTTCAATTAGTCAATGCATGTATGCATGCAACTAATGTTCTCCAGATAACTAAATATTCTCTCATAAATAACTCATGCATGTCAGTTCAGAGAAAGACCCAGTTGAGATTAAAGAAAGGGACAATGTACTATCAGTTGGAGTAATTTTCCTATAGAGGAAACTCATCCATGCAAAAGGAATTATCTCCTTCAGGATTGTGCAATTATTTCAGAGGTCAGTGTTGTGTGTGAGGTGAGAATCGCACAGGTTGCAGTTGGAGGACCCAGGAGAAACTGCGCAAGGAAATAGGAGCCTTGGAGGACTGAAGGAAGGCACAAGTGTTGTCTATTCTGTCTATGAGCAACAGTGAGGGATTGTACTGAGAGTTGGATAGCTTGTGAGCTAAAGCTTTCTGTAATCCTAAGATATTTCCACTTGTATGATAATACAAATAGCGGGGTTTTTAGCTAAGGCTTTCCCCAGAGTATTCCTATGTGTTTCATGTGTATGATTTATTCTTCTCTGTTATATGTGTTCTATTTGATCTTGCTCAAAATCAATTAAGCTTCCACAAGTTTGTTTGTAGAAGTAGATGAAGTATTTTGCTTTAGTATATTGCATTATCAGGTGATCTACAGTGAGAATTTCTACAACCACCTTAGCCCTCAACTAGTGATTCCACCTCACAGTCGGACATTACTAACCATCACCAAATTGGTCTCTACCCAAGTTGTCTAGGGCTCCAGAGCATTTGTTCCAACGAGGGATTCTAGGACTAGTAACTGAAACCACAACTATTGTCAGGCTTCCAGAGTGTTTGCCCAACCAGCCAAGGGTTTCTAGGACTAGTAACTCAATCCATCAAGGGCTTCCAGGACTAGTAACTCAACCCAAGTTTCTATAGGGCTTCCAGAGCGTTTGTCCAACCAAGGCTTCCAGGAACTAGTAATTCAACCCACAACCATAAGGAACATGAGAACCAACCTGAAAACAAAAGGAAAGACACCCACAACACCATGGCTATCTAGGAAATGGAAAGGCTAGGCAAATCCACCTTCAATCTAGGCAATCCTCCATGCTAATGACATATCATAACCAAGAAACCACATGCATGTGCCATGCATGCCAAAAATAGCAAGGAAATCATACATGCAACTCGATACTTGCAAGAAAAAGTTGTTATAATTGTTGATCCTCATGTCCTTTTGCGCTTTCCTGCTCTTCCTTTTCCTTCAAATCCCAAGTATGCCACACTCCTCCAAGAGTGCTCCAAGAAGTGTCCAAGATTATGAGAGAGAGTAGAAAACGAGAGCTCCAAAATTGAACTGACAAAAAGCTACAAATTGATCCTCATAAGCCTTTTTATTAATGAGGCCTCTATTTTCTTCATTTTCCATTATTTTCCTTCATTTTCCTCCTCACGTGCAACCTGTGACCTTTCACCTCCCTTTTCTCCTAATTTCCATTACTTTCATAAATAAAATGTCAATTAATGCCACTTTGCCTTTCCAAAACCTTTGTCATTTCCTTTGCCAATTTCCATAGCCATTAATTAATCACAAGTGATCCCATCACTATGTTTTTTCCCAACATTCAACTTGGAATATGTGTCCCATGACCATGGTTATTATTTTTTCCTTTATTAATTTTATTACATGGATTTTTGACTAGGGTTGTTACTGTAACAACACATGGTTAAAAGTTAATGTAATAAAAGTTAATAAAGGCAAAATAAGACCACGGTTAAGGGACACTTATTCCAAGCTAAATGTTGGGAAAATATATCCTAGTGGGCGACACTAGATGTGTTTATGGCTAAGGGAAATTGGCAAAGGCAATGACTAAGGCATTAAAAAGGCAAAAATGTATTTTTGGCACATTTATTTATGAAAATAAAAGAAAATAGGAGAAAAGGGATGTGAAAGGTCATAGGTTGCATGTGAGGAAGAAATTGAAGGAAAATAATGGAAAATGAATAAAATAGAGGCCTCATTGATAAAAGGCCTTTTTAGGATCAATGTGTAACCTTTTGGTCAATTCAGTTTGGAGCTCTCTCATTATTTTCTCTCTCTCTTACACTCTTGGACACTTAGAGTTTTCTTGGAGCATTTTTGCTTTGGAGCAAGGAAAAGAAAATCAAGCAACTTCAATAGGAATACTTGCAGGTAACATATTGCATGTGTGATTTCCTAGCTGGTTTTGACATGCATGGCTTTGCATGTTGCTATATGGTTCTCTTGTTGTCGATGGCATAGTTTTGTCGGGTTATGACAATGGTTTTCAGCATAGCCTTGCATTTTTCAAGATTGCCATGGTGTGATGGGTTTGTTTTTTCATTTTTGAGCTTTGGAATTGCTGGATAGTTTCAAAATTCTAAGCGGAGGTGGTCTCAGGAAAAACCCAAAGGCATAGGAATCCCTTGACCGATTTTGGCAGGATACACAATAAAGCATGAGGGTGGAGTCTCAGTTTAGGGCCTAATGATTCGGTGTCGATTACGGTAAAGCTTGAGAGACAGGGAGAGGAAAATTCCTCAAGGATAGTGATGGAGTCCAGAGGCATTCCTAGCTCGGTTTGGTTTTGTAATCTCCATGTCGGTTTTGGTGAGATCACGGTTTGGTGAGGGTGGAGGTGGTTTAACCTCTCGATTCCCTTGGTTTTTTTTGGATTGGTTTATCCATGAGATCCCACATTCATGCTTGGAATATGGCACGAGGATGATTGCCTGAAAGAAATATTTGGTTCAACCATGTCTACGGTTAGGTGGTATGTGGATGTCTCGAACCTGGTCGACTTTGTCTATGTTTAATAAAAGTTAATTTCTCTTGCTTTTGTACTTGTTAATATGTGGCTTTAGTAATTGTTATATCATTGTTATTTACATGGTTTAATGTTGGTTATAAGCTGTTAGGTCCCTATAATACTAGTGATAACTCCATTACTATTGTAGTTATATCCCTTATTAATATTGTTGTGCCCCTATTGTCCCCATATTGTTATTTTTGTGCCTTTATATTATTATTCTTAGGTCGGCTAGGTTATATTGTGACTCCTTAGACTCCTATATATAGAAAGGAGGTTTTTTCATTTGAATCATCAAAGAATCATTCATTTGTGTAATGTAAGGAGGTTGCCCCCTCGAAGAGGCTGAATTATAAGGTGTTGATCTATCTTTTCTATCTTTTTGTGAGCTGGTTTCATAACATTTGGTATCAGAGCTTTGGATTATAGGGTTTCACTGTTCCAAATAGGTCATCGTGGCATTTTCACTATAACTTTTTTTCTGCAATGTTTCAGAAGCGAAAAAAAACCTATTTGAGACGAAATCGCACTGAAACTTGAGTCCGAATTTCAGAGCTTTTTGTGCTATATTTACGGAGATATGATATGAGGAAGTTGGTCTTTTTGCAGACTCCTGAATTACATTCCAAACAGGTGACCTGGGGAAAATCATCATAACTTTCTCTCTGAGCATTGGATTGAAGTTTCGTTAGAAGGTATATAAAGAGGACGAATTGTAGTTTCTTGTATATATTTTTCAGAGCCAAAGGTCGAAACAGGGACACGTGGCATGTCATACAAGTTCGCTCTACTGAACTAGTCTATAATCAGGTCATTGTGGGAGATTTGGCATAACTCTTCCTTGGAGAATCCAATTTGGATCATACTGGTGGCATTGGAAAGAGGACATAGAGGGCTACTGCACGTCGCAATTTCGGAACTGGATGATCCGAAATTACAGAGATACATCAGAGGCAATATTGAGCTCCTACAAAGTGAAAAAAGGTGTGTAGATTTATTTAAATTTTTGCTTAAGCTTGGTTTGAAAAATTATTTTGAAGGAATTCAAAGGGCATAGTAGAGCATTATTATCAGTAACTGATGCCTCAAGGAAAGAAAATGCAAACACCTAGTAAGCAACCTGAAAGCTCTAACATGACGCATGAAGAAGACGAAGAAATGCTACATGATATATCAAAATTACAAGACCAAGTGCAACAAATGTCACTCTCACAAAAGCTAATAGAAGCTAAGATAAATGGCATGGAATCTAAGATAAAGGGCGTGGAAGCTAGATGAATGGCATGGAAGCTAAGATGGATGATTTGAAGATAGATTTGAAGACATATTTGAAGAGAGACATGGCAGATTTGAAGACAGACATGACAGATTTGAAGACAGTTTTGACAAATTTTCTACAAGAAATACTTACAAATGTTGAAAGGGTAGTAAAGGAAACTCGTGATGCGAACAAAAGAAATGTTAATCATGATTTCATAGACTCTAATGTTGGACCAAAGACCCACCATATTCCAAAAATTGATATGAGGAAGTTTGATGGCAAGGATCCCGCAACATGGATATTACAGATGGAGCAATTTTTCGATCTCAATTTAAATGTGCAAAACACACAAAAGGTACGTATTGCAACTTTATATTTGGAACCAAATCAGTTTGTATGGTATCAATGGCTTTGCTTTCATAAACAAATTATCACTTGGGCAATTTTTACAGAAGAATTGACAACACATTATGAGGATACAAAAAGCAACACTTTTTTTAGCCAATTTATAAGTCTCAAACAAAAGGGTTCAATAATGGAGCACATTGAAGAGTTCCAAAAATTGAACATAAGGTTAAAAAATATTCCAGAGGAGCATAGAATTGATGTGTTCATAGGGACTTTAAAGGATAATATCCAACATGATGTTCGCCTTTGGAACCTGATTCATTAGAGAAGGCATTCAGGCTAGCAAGAAAAATGGAAAGCAAACTTATGGCAAGCAGGAAGCATACCACTCACAACTATAAAGATGGAAATGTTGTTGCCCCTAGTCATCCATAACCTATAAGGTTGACACCACAACAATTGGAAGAAAAAGCGCAAAAGGGCTTCATTACAGTTGTGATAACAAATACACTAAAGGTCATAAGTGTGCTGAGAAGAAATTATTTTACATAGATTGCGAAGAGGAAGAAGAAAAGGAGCAAGAAAGGTAAAAAGAAGAGGATATACTCCAAGAACAAAGCCTAGATAAAGAAGAAATGAATCTGACCATATCTTGTAATGCATTGGCGGCAATTACCACTACTCAAACTATCAAGATAGAAGGACAAATCAAGAAGAAAAAGGTAATAGTGTTGATTGATTCAGGAATTACCCACAATTTTATTCATTGTAAGGTAACAAAAGAATTGAATTGCTTCCTATATCCAACACCAGAGTGTCAAGTGATGGTTGCAAATGGAGGAACAATAAATTGCTCTAGAA